>PVKN010044743.1:0-10039 GCA_004027915.1 Capromys pilorides
GAACGCTGCCTTACAAAGAGAATATTCATTCCTGTTTTTATTGTCTGGCAAGAGGAAAGTAGGGTGGGAGTTGTTTAAATTGCTGAATGCTCTTGCAGGTTCTTCTGAGCAGCAAATTCTGCTTAGAAAAGCAGGATAAACAAGAGAGGCAGCATCTGTGCAGCTCTCTCTGACATCAGCCATGCTCCCGGAAAAGGTTTGTGTTCTCAGGACTTTGGAAGAGGGAGCAGAGCTGCAAGTGGCCATCACATCTTTCTGTGATGGCCATGTGGTCTTAGTGTGGACATTTCCTTCCCAAACCACAATCCTGTTTGGTTTGGTTTTGTGGCTTTCTTAAACGTATAGCAGGAAGTAGGGTTTGGCATTACGACCACTCAGTAAACATAAGGATTTAGATTGCATAATGAATAGAAAAGAAGAGAGCAAATTTCCATTACAGACGACCACCCAGTGGTTATGTTCCCTCTGCCTCAGTAGGTCTGAAAAAGATTAGCCAGACAGATGGACAGATATTGTTTCTAAAACCTCTGGAAGGTAAGGTCTCCTTCCGTTACTCCACTGCTACTTCATGTTAGAAATAGGTTCCTCTTTAAATAATTAAATGAATGATCTGTTGTTCTCTCATCCTTCTTATAAGGCTTTCTCTGCTGTTCCTAAAGTGGAATCATTTATTCAGAAACAAATTTATTCAGAAATAAATTTTGATGTTTGTGGATTCTGTTTAAAAGATGATTTTCCTGGTCGAATTCAGGACCGTGCGCTTGCCAGGCAGACACTTATGCCATCAAGGTATCTGCCCAGCCCCTAACAGATGATCTTAGAGTTGGCAGCATCTTTTAAATTTAAGGGTCCAGCTAAAAGCATGCATGTTTTCATTTTGAAGAGTTGTTGGCAAAGAAGAAAAACAGTGGGAAGCGGTTGGTTAGTATAAGCCTGAAATGTGCCAGGCTTTAGAAAACAAAGCAAACATTTATTTTTTTAAGCAAACTTTTTTAAGAAAGAAATTCTTAATTCTTAAATGAGAATGGGAGTTAGGCTGAGAAAGAAGGTAAATTCCATAGGTAGATGAATGCAACTAGAGGCTATACTTACAAGTGAAATAAATCAGACTCACACATATAAATATGGCATTGTCTCCCTAGTGTAAGAACTTGAAAGAATAAATAAAATCTGAAAGGTACAATAGATAACAGCACAATGGAAAGAAACTAAACATAAGGAATAAATAACGGAGATGAGGGAAAGGAGAAAAGAGAGAAAAAAGGAAAAGGGGAAAATCATTAAGTATATGTATAGGATAGCTATGATAGTTGTACTACTAATTTCTATCAGTTTTTTGAAAGTAGTAGTTAATGTATAAAACTTTTATTTTGACTAACTGTATGCTAATATCTGTAATTTGAGCAACTTCATTGAGGACAGCAGTGTGCAATGTAATAACCATAGTTGAATACCTTTCTTCATGTTCTTTTAAATGTGTACCGTCTCTCATGTCTTATTATATTCTCTTTAAAATATATTAAAAATGAAAGTAAAAAAAGATGAAAAAAATAATTTTTTTCCTTTTTTTGCTGTGCTGGGAATTGAATTCAGGACCTTATGCTTGCTAGGCAAGTAGAGATAACATCTACTGAGTTATCTCTCTGGCTCTGAGGTGTAGGAAACCTTCCTACACCTCGTCATATATTTCTTTGTCATTACCAGGACACAGGTGAAGAAATGGAAACAAGTGAACTCAGAGACCCAAAGCCCCATGTGAGCAAGTGGTAGAATTTGAATTCAGACCTTCCTAGCTGTCCTGTATACACTTATTTAGCTGTACCTCTGCTAACTGAAGCATGCCTACTTTATTTTCCCTCAGAATGTATGCCACTTGAAGCCTTCCTACACCTCATCACATATTTCTTTGTGACTGTAACAAGATAAATATAGTGGTTTGAGGTTGAAGCAAAAGCATCGTGAACATTATTAAAATAACAAGAGAAAGTTATTTTTCCCTCTAACATGATCACACTCCTGTTTGATGCCTCCTGCAGTATTTCTCATAGTAGTTCTCTAATTGCAACTCTTAAGCAGTGACATTCATTTGAGCTTATAAATCTACAAAAGATCTTTGACAGAGTGGCACATGGAAAGCATTGTGATTAAGTTGGCCGTAATCACATCTCCATGTTGTTCTTTGTATTATTTTTCCCACACTGCTTAAAGATTTTGCTTAAGATCATGACTATAGCATGTTGTTCAGCTGGTGATTCTTTCCTGAAAATGTGAAAATAATAGATTACTTCCCTCTCAAATAGAATTTCCTTTAAATTACATTAAATAAAAACCTGCTTTATCCATGGCAATTTTACAAAAATTTCATCTGTATTATATAGAGTACAGGAGCCAAAATATTTTTCAAATCTGTTTTATAAACTTAAACATTGAAAACAGAATTACAGAAAAATATAAGGCTGCATAAACAATTAGTACTGTCTTAGGAGTATTTCTTATGCTAGGCACAGTTCTGTGAGAGGAGCATCACCGTATCTTATTAAAGCAAGGATGCCTTCTCTTTAAAATGAGTATTGATTGTGTCACTAAGAAAGAAAACTGGTGAAAACTGTAGGATGCCGTCAGTTGTAATATGAACCCAGTTTCAGTGTTACCAGAAGAAGCATGCATTATAGAATCCAAAATACATTGCCACGGCCAGCCCAATAGCTCAGTGGACTAAATCACATGCAAGCAGGTGCAGGGGCCAGGGTTTCTATCCCAGGCCTGCTGTGCTGGCTGCTCTCCTGGACTGCACTAATTTAGGCAGTTGAGACTGGGCATGGTGGCACGTGCCTGTAATCCCAGCTTTTGGGAGGCTGTAAACAGGGAGATCACTATGAGTCCAATCTAGTAGTGAGACACTGAACACCCTGTAGACCCTTCCCTAAAATACAAAAAATAAATAATAAAATAAAAATACATTGCGATTATCACTATTTTATATCTGAAGAAACTGAAACACAGAGAATTAAATAACATACTAAATCATACAGCTTGTGTAGCAGAGTTGGGATAGAAAACTGGGGTCTGACTATAGACATTGTGTCGATTCCTGCTGAATTTGTGCTTTTAAAAATGTTTTCCTTAAGAGATGTGGTGGAGTATTTGGAAGTGAAACTTTACTAAATGTCTTATTTATATTGGACTTATTAAAAATCTCATTGAAATTGCCTTTGCTAAAATCAGAAATTATAATTGAAACTAGGGAAGTCAAGAATTGGAGGTCAAACACTTCATTATAAAAATGGAAAAATTGAGCTGGGTGTGGTGGTGCACACCTGTAATCCCAGCACTTGGGAAGCTGAGGCAGGAGGATCGGTGCGAGTTCAAGAGAAATCTGGGCTACAAAAGTGAGCTCAATGCCAGTCTGAACTGCATAGCAAGACCCTGTCTTAAAAAGACAAAAAAAAAGAATTATATATATATATATATATATATATATATATATATATATATGAAAAATGATATAATGATATAAAGAGACATTTCACAAAAGAATAGGCTATTTAAAACTATTGGTTGCCTAGAGAAATAGCACTCTTTGGCATCACTAGTAGGAACACCAATTGTCTTCTTTCTAAAGTGCAGCATTGCTTCAGATATCTAAGCATGCGTACTTTTTGACTCAGATATTTTGCATTTAAAGATATATCCTAAGATCATGGGTAAACAGGGGCATTGATAAATGTGTGTCTTTTTTCTACCTAAGTAGTTTCTTTTAAAAATTTGGAAAAATTAAATGTTTAGCAGTAGAGGACTGAGTAAAGGCATTCTCGTTCAATGGAAATTAAGCTGTTGACTTAGATTCATATTTACTGACATGAAAAAATGTTATTTATACTTACAAAGCAGATTGTAGATAATATATTTGTTAGTATAATATAGTTAATTGAAGAACTGTTTTGACATGATGTCTACTTTATTTCTATCACTTTCAAAACTAAGAAGCAAAATGTAATTTAGCTATGATAAAGGGATATTCACATTTTTCTCCCAGACTCTGCAATGAGTTGCTTCACCTCTCAGGTCCTTTCACCTGTAAAATGAAAATTTAAAAAATGGAATGATCTTTCCACTTCCAAAATGTAAGTATGCTTTCTCTGAAGTGCAGAATTAACTATGATGTGAGACTATATTGGATCTTATCCAAAGTATGCTGGTTAACTGAAGGTACCAGAGTGTTCCTGTGTGACCTGGCAAGGACAAGCACCAAGGACCCAGCTAGAAAAGTGCTCTGTGCAGGTAGAACTTTGTGTGTGTGCTCCCGAAGACAGTGCCATTGATAATGGCACTGGGGTGAGGGGTAAGAGGGAGGCAGGGACAGAGTTTTAGAATCTATCAAAATCCTATAGAAGCATGTGTGACTAAGCAAACCAGACTGTAGCTGAGACTAAAACAGAGACATCTACAAATAGATTTTGACAGGTCTGTTACTGCCTTTGAAAACAACGTATATGTGGTTTATTAAGGATGTAAATATTTTACAGAGTTGCGGCATTTGTGTAGTTATTGTGCTCCTGGATAACAATCTTGGTTGTGTCTTCTAACTTGGTGAAAACAGCAGAAATGGTGGCAGCCCAGAGATCTTAAATCATCCTGTATGTGCTCTCATTTTGTTTTTCTGTGCTGGCTTTTACCCACTAGAGGGGATAATGTATTGTCTCCAGGGACTCTGAGGCTGTCGATATGCCTTAGCGAATATAAAGGAGATTAAATAGCATACACACATATAAAGTTGTATGTGTAATAACTGACATTAGGTGCTCCATTAAACAATGAAATGGCATACAGTACCAGTTCTTCAGGACATGTTGCCATGGATACCCAGTGTGATGGAGTTGGGGAGAGAGTTGCTTAGGAATTCGACGATTTCATTTTGAAGTAAAGTAAAAAATAAATTGTGTAGGAATAGAAACCATTAAACCAGTCATATGTGTAAGTTTTCCAGATTGTCAGTTAAAAGGAAAATGTATTTGAAAATGATTATTAATTAGTGGTGGTTACTTTATTTTGTCTATTGCTTTATACACTAAAGGGCTGAATTCTTTATCTCAACTAGGAGATCATGTGGCATATTAGGTATGCTTAGGAAAAAATGTAATCACAGATAAATAAAATCAGTTCAGTAAATCAGTGCAGAAATACAGAAGGGTGGCAGTGGATGGGTAGTAAGCAGCAAGTTCTTGGAGTGTCATTGCAGTACACTCAGTATTGTGAACCTTGGGTAACCTGTGCGTGATGACAAAGCAGAGTATGGGAAGGAAGCAGATTTTAAGAAGAAATACGATGCCATAGAAGCAGAGGTAAAGCTGGCACCTAACTGGCTGGATGTGATTTCGTGTTTTCCCCATTTCTAACAGTAACTTGTAGTCAAGACTAGCTGTCTAATTTTTTGATTTCCTAGAAATATCCCTGATATCTCTGATGCCCCCGGCAGTGGAATTCTCATCTCCAATATAATGGATTTAAAAAAAAAAAAAAAGGTCTCTGGAATGGTAGGACAGGGTTTCTAAAGAAATGAGTGTTTGTATAACTATATTCTCAACTATACACAGCTTGCTGATAATGAGAATTTTTTGTTGGTTGGTGTTATAAGATTGGATTTTGCTTTGTTGCCCAGTATGGTCTTAAACTAATCATCTTCCGCCCCTTGTCTCCCAAATTCTAGAATCATAGACATGTACTACTGGCCTGGTTCTAAGAATTTTTTTAAAATTAATGTTTTCTATCTCTACCTCTGCTTCCTACAATTCAGGTCAACATTATCTTCTAGTATTTTGATTATTTTCCTTTTTTTTTTTTCCGATGCTAGGGATTGAACTCAGGATCTTGTTCTTGCCAGGCAAGCACTTGTTTTACTGAGCTATCTCCCTAGCCCTTTTCCTTTCTGATCTATGTGCCGTATGGACAACAAATTTAAGAAAAAAGAAAAACAGATCAGATCATGTGACTTCTGTACCGGAGCTTTTGATGGCTTTTCACTACCTAGAGAATAAAGTCTGTCTTTTTGTTAGCTCTTAAGGCTCCTTTAAGAAAGTCACCCTCAACAAAACTTTTCAACTTCTACTAGTCCCTGCCTCTCAGGGGCTAAGTATCAGCTTTATGAGAGGACAGAACATTCTCTAAATGGGCAGTGTGCTTTCTGGCTCTTCCTGCCTGTCAGAATCCTGTTGTCCTTAAAATAACCCCTTCTTCAAAGCTCTCCCTGTCCCTTCCTCCCCCCAGTGGAGTTAAGTTTTCCCTGTGTATTTTCATAGATCTGTTTACTTCTCTACCAGGCCCTGTGTTAAGTTGCTTTTGGTAAGCTTTTTCTCTTCCCTGTCAGTACTAGAGTCTAAAGTGGTTTTCTCCAGTTTGAATGTGTCTCAGCCATACCATTTATTAGCTTTGTGATCTAAGGTCAGTTATTTATCCACTAAATTTTCCTTTCTTCATCTGCAAAATAAACATTACTCTGGTAGTAATCCTATAGCCTGTTAAAGGAGTTAAGAGAATGCACAGGAAACATGTAGCACAATGCCTAGCACATGCTAAGTGTTAAATTTTAGAGATATATTGCTTTTTTCCCCCTGCTTTTCCTTCTCAGCTCCCCATCATATTGAGCTTTATATAATAGGTACTCTGAAATATTTATTGATTTTAAAGTGTGGCTTATTTCTATACACTCCTCAGTAAATGTTTCTCTTCTAAGCTGGTCATGAGATACATACAAAATATATTTTCTATGTATTTCCAGAATTTTACAAGATAGTATAGTAGCAAAGCAATGTAAACTTTCTCACCTTCCCTTGCTCTTAGAAGCTGATACCCAATATTTTTTCCATAGTAATAAAAAGTAGGTAAGATTAGAAAACAGATCAGATAACATATAGAGGGATGATGCGTGATTTGAAAACTGCCATTTCCAGATTGACATTTCATGGAAGAAGCTGTCTCATAATGAATATAAGGGTTTTTTGGATTTTTTGGTTTTTCTGCTGGCTCAGGCTGCCTGAATAGTGGGTGTGGGGATTGAACTGCCATCCCACGTGCCTAATTGGGATTGCCTGGGCAGACACTTAAACCATTGAGCTAACCCCAACCTGCTCATAATGAATGTAAGTAAAAGGATGTAATAGAATGAAGGAAGAAGCCATTTAACAGAGAGTGAGTCACTCATGGACCGTGGCACCTACAGTACTGGAGGGTTTTGTGAAATTGAGACAGTCAGGAGTATATCTGATTCTTCGTATAACTCTAGAATCCTGAGGTTGAAAAGAACCTCAAAACTTAAACTATTCCCCAAATGACATAGTGAACCTGTTAAACTATACTCAATGGATTCTGATTCTGTAGCTCCAGAGTAGAATGTAGGGTGTGTGTTTGTGTATGTGTGTGTGTGTGTGTGTCTGTCTGTCTGTCTGTCTGTCTGTCTCTTTCAAAAGCCTTAGTAGACTTTAGTTACAATTAGCTTCTAGTGCCATTGTTTCAGGAGCTGCATAAATTGGGCAGCTGTCAAACACTGGATTTGGAGGCAGCCATTATGCTCATTTTCAGCTCTCTTTTTATTTAGACTGCAAAACTCTCTCCATCCCTATTGTGCGATAGTTTCAGTTTGATTCAGAAGCCATTTATTAAGTGCTCTGGCATAGCAAATACGCCAGAACTAAAGTTGGGAACCCTCAGGGATCTATAAGATGGACTGGGAGAGATAAACTTCTGAGTGACTTAAAGCATGGTGCTGATGTCAGGTTTGCATTACTGTTGCTGCCTCCACCACTTGACTAGCTTAGTGCCCAGTCAAGCTCTTTACCAGATAGATGCTTTAATCTCATTTCTACTTAGTACTTAGTGCAGTGCTTAGTACATAGCAAATGGTACATTTTATCTAAGAAATATGCGAAATGGGTTGACAGTGAAGGGACCAGAAACCTTACACTACTATTTGGAAAACAATGTTTCTTTGGCCCTGAAGTAAAAATATTGAAATAAATTTTCCATAAGCAAATTAGATGGATTTGTAAACACTTTCCCTAGTATATAAAAAGTACCTAGTCCTTCTGGAATCAAAACTCAGTGTCCTGTTCAAAACTCCCTTTGATAACTTAGGCAGCATCTGATTGTCTCTGGTTTTCTGCAGCAGTAGAAAAGTAGTTGACATGCGAAAGGCCCAATAAAAGAATGAAAAGACGTCAACATCTTATAGCCAGAGCCTAGTAGACGGAACTCAAAATACTACAAGTAGATTTACATATAGGTAGAGAGGGAGGAAGATATGGCATAATCAGACATGTTACATCTGGTTTATCGTCACTTTAATTGTGTGAAATATTTGCCAAAAAGGTTATGTGATTTACAACATGTGATAGAATTTTAGAATCCAGAACAAGAAAATCATGCCATGTTCTTTTGTGAAAGTTATAGATCTACTCCTACTTTTCTTTTATTAACTGGGATGTTAGGAAAATCAGCTTACCTTTCTTGGACTTGGTTTCTCTGCCTATATAATGAGAATATTCCTACCTCATTATATTCTCTTGCATTTAAATGTCAAATATAATTAAAGAATTTGGTGTTATTGTCACTGTAGAAAATATCACATTGATTCATGTGGTTTAAAACTTTTTCCCTTGATAAGAATGACATCACCAATTTTCAGTCATTTGATATTTTAATTAATTGAAGTTTGATAAATCTTAAGAGTTTGTATCATATAAATTATGATTAGGCTTGCTTTACATTCTGTAGAAATACTGGCACCACAGTGGTTGGTAAATGTTTAAATATTTCCTTTACCTCGTTTTGTTTGTACATTGACTGTAAAACCTATGTGCTAAACTGACTGAGGTATTTTAAAATAAGCTGTACTGAATTTTAACAGGATCAATGCTAAAATTAGCTGTGACAAAAGCAACACAACCACTTCGTTGCATAAGACTGTGTTCCACTTTTAGGGGAAAAGGGTACCCCAGGATTAGGAAAGGACCATAGTGGAAGTATCTGTTACACTGTTTGCTGATGGCAGCATGTGATTAGCGGACAGGGTCTTTTTTATTTCTCTTCTCTCTTCTCTCGCATCCTCCTTCTCTTTCTTCTCATATCCACTACTGTCACAACAGAATGCATATTATGAAGATCAAGATTCTGCAGATTATACTTCTTTTTAATTATGTCCAAAAAATCAAACATAAAAATTAGAATCCTTTTACACATCATGGCAGTTTTCCATCAGCTATAAATTGGCATTTGGGTTGTGTGCTCTGTAGCACCGGAAGAGCCTCGATAGAGAAGGAAAGAGGCAGAGGGTGAGAAAGAAAGGAAGGTTCTAAATGACAGTCTTTTGAATAGTGCAAGTTCAATCCCTAAAACAAAAAGCAAGATCTTTTTTCCCCTAAATAATGTGCTCTCCTGCTTCACCTCTCATCCTGAGAAACATGAAAGAGAAAGTAAAAGAGGTGACCCAAATCACAGAGTACCTTTGATAGGAGAAATTCTGCTGTTTTGAACACTTACAATCAAAGGAAGTGGTTTCCCTAATTACGTGAACTATGTGAAATCTCTCAGAATAGCTCTTCCACCCCAGGACTCCTTGCACTTTAGAAGTTTGCATAAAAGCTCACATGGAGAATCAGATGCAAAGTGTTTGATTCAGATTTTATTAGGCAGAAGAGTGCCCACATCCGTCCTGAGGCTTGCCAGCTGCTTAGGTTAGGACCACTCTACCTGGTTTTGATGTGGATATCTTTCAGACCTGCAACATTAAGATCTTTGTTCTATCCTTTTCTTACAAGAAGCACCCGTTTTTAGGGATGGTGGCTATAAAGATACACAGAAGATTGGTCTTTCTAGGTTTTCTCCAAACCTAAAAAGGATCAATGGCTGTGTGTGTGTGAATTTTGAATGGAAAAAATGTAATTTTCTGTGTTTATTGCTGGGGAATATTAGATTTTATTAAGTTCTTTTTAAAAATATTTTAAATATAATGATTTTTTTGTAAAACTTATATGCCAAATTCCTCATT
>PVKN010044744.1:0-10038 GCA_004027915.1 Capromys pilorides
AAAAAAACTTGCACAGAATTAAAAAGGAGAGAGAACAGCTTCTAAAGAGTCTCTTTGAGGAATTCTTTAGTGCCCTGTTAAATGCTGTGGACATCTGAAAGCATGTATAATTAAATATAGTCTTAGATACCTTTTTTCAAGAGATCATGTTCTTTATTAACTCAGAGAGATGAATCACCTATAATATTCAGTATTCATAGACATTCGTGTCCATGGACATGAATCGCATGGACAGCTTACATGTTTTGTAGTGTCTGTAGCAAAGCATGGTTTCTGCATTTTGAGTTTTTAACAAACTAACTTAAAGATATATGGAATCTTACATTTTTCCTGGAAACTGCCAGCTCATGAAAAAAAGAATTCAAGTGGCCTTGTTGCAAACATGGTGTTGGTTTTGCCATTGCACAATCAGCATTTTTATTTTGATGTTATTTGAGGGAAAGCAGTATTTTTGATTAGCAAGTAAAATTAATGTAGAAAACAAATACTGTGTGAACTAGTTGGTATAATAAGGCATCTGTGCCATGTTGCATTTCAACTCATTAAATTTCTGAACTTCTAATTACAATAAGGTTACAACTTTTAATAGAACCAATCAAATTTGGGGCTGGCGATGGCTTTAGAGAAGTAAAATGTATAGAAATTTTGAAATTATTGAGGGAAGGCTTTCAAATCCAATTTTGTTAAGAATTGAAATATCATAATATATCAGTTTTTTTGGTTCCTGAAATTCAAGTTTGTACTGCATCTGCTGTTTATCAGGCCTTCTTCCAGGGACTTTCTACAAAAAGGCAAGCACTTTAATGGCTCACAACTCTTTTCGAACTAGCAGTACTACCCTGCACATTATAGATGGGGCACTTGAAACTCCAAGTGCACTAAGGTGTACCAAATGTACTTCCAGAGAATGACCTCAGGCATTCTCAAGAAAAATATGGTTGAATGTTCATTTTTTAGAGCAATGTTTTATTTTGGGCTTCTGAAAGTCAGTTTGTTTCATTACATTATGATTGCCTCCCTATTTCTCAGTTTAATGTGAAAATTTATAAACATAGCTTTTTTTTTTTTTTTTTTTTTTTTTTTAATGCCACAGTAGACAAATATATTTTAAACAGGAGAGGAGAAAAGTTGGCTGTCAATTTAATTAAATGTCCTAGTTTGAGAAGCTCAGGGTAGTATTCAGATTCTGATGAGTTTCCTTGTGTGCGTGCGTGCGTGCGTGTGTGTGTTATTGACTACTGACATGATATAGTGGCACATGCCTATAGTCCCTACACTCTGGGAGGCTGATGCAGAAGAATTGCAAGTTCGAGTCCAGCCTGGGTAATTTAGCAGTTTAAGGAGACCTTCTCTCAAAATGAAAAACTAAAGGAATGAGGATGTAGTTCAGTGCCAAGGCTTGGGTTCCATTCCAACAACTAGGACTGGGTGGTGTGTTCTTTTTCAATTATAACATTAAGGGGAAACTTTTCAGACTCCAACTTCCTACTTGTTCTTCCCTCCAGTGGTGTCAGTAGACACCAGGAACCTGACCTGCTTTGAGTTCTTTCTTGCATCTGTCTTTATCAACTTTCTCCCCTGAATGTAGCTGTGTTCCCATGTGGCTAGCTCCTAGTGACTAATTAAACTCAATTCATTGTTTATGAGGGAAAATTTCACTGTCTTTTCTCCACTGTGCTCACCTAAATATATTTGTTAACCTCAGCTTCTTTGTGCTATACACGTAAGCCTGGTATACCTCTGCTATTGTGTCCCATTGAAATTTTCCTTAGAATATATATGTTCAATGATAGTAAAGCCCCTAACTGGCTGCCTCTTCATTCAGTCTCATTGATTTTAGCTATATGTTGTTTTGTTCTTTCCAGCTGCCTATGAACCATTCTGTTTAACCTTGCTGGATCCAAGTATTTACATTTGTGCTACCACTTTTCCTTTTGTTGAAAGTGTTCTTCCCTTTTTTTCCTTCATCTGATCTAGTAATTCAGTCCCATCAATTTTGCCTTCTAACTACACCCCATTTTCCATGACTTCCTCTGCATCCCTTCTGCTGACTTAGTTTGGCCTTATCCTTTGTTTTTCCTTTCTGTCTCATCCAAGCTCATCTTCCACATGACTGTCAATTACCATCCTAAAATGGCAGTCTATTTTAATATATTCCCTATCTAAAAGTCCTCTATTTTAAGAAGAGAGAAAAGACAGCAGTGCGGTTCACGAATATCAGTCCTGAGGCAGCTGGGTTCCTAGGCACCTGTTAACCAATAATCTAAGACCTGAAAAGAGTCGTGAATCAGCAAACGGATGGTAGTGGTTTCATTGTCTCCTCCATGGCTTGCATACTAAAGTACATACTCTTTAGTCCAAGAGGCCAGTGATGGCATCATCATTCCATTTCCTCTGCTTCGTACTGAAATTACCTAATTCTTCAGCTCTATGTGTCTCATGTTCACCAGTACTCAAACATTCCAAGTTACTCCCTGTTTCTTTACTTCAATGTATGTTGTTTCATCTGTCTGGAATCCTTCCTATTCGCATCTACTGTGGGAACTCCTTGCAGATCCAAGGCTCCGTCTTAGATACTAAATGAACACTTATTGAATGTGTTCACCTTCCAAATGCAGAAGCGAAGTTGATTGCAGCATCTGCCTATTTCATAATTGTCTTCTTTTAATTGAAGCCCTCTATCAGCTGTGCTTTTGTACTTAAAGCCTAGAAGAAATTGAGTCTACACATGGGTTTGCATAAAAAGGAATAGATCCAAGAGGATTAAAGTTAAGATACAGATAATTCCATGTTGTGGAGGCATTAGAGATAGGTAATTCTCTATTTTCTTCCCCAAACATGGAGCCATATTCTTATAGAGCTAAAAAGGGTATTTAGATGGAGCACACACCTATAATCAATCCCAGAGCTTTAGGAGAGTGAGGCAGGAGTATCATAAGTTCCACAATAGCCTGGGTAACTAGTCTCAAAATTTTAAAATAAATTTTTGTTGAAAAAAAAAATTTTTTAAAGCCTGAAGATATAACACAATGTGAATGCCTGGGTTCAATCCCTTATACCCTGCCCCTCAAAAGATACATAGGTCATGATAATTGGAAGTTCCTGAATTTGAAAAGTATTTGTGAATTTCATTTCAGGTACAAATCTGAATCTACACAAAGCTAGTAGAATATGTTAGTTATTAAGAAAAAGTTCTTGCTGGTGTAGTGGCACACACCTGTAATCCTAGCACTCATGCAGTTGGGACAAGAGGATGGATCACTGCAAGTTGGAGATTGTGAGTTCAAAACAAGCCTGATCTAGATAATAAGATCCTGCCTCAAAAAGCAAGATAGCTCAGCGGAGTAGAGCGCCTGCTTAGGCAGAGTGCAGTGGCTGGGTTTTGATCCCTGGTGTGCCATGCTGGTCCTGCCCCCAGGGTGTGCTGAGACACGCCTGAGACTGGACGTGATGGTGCGCGCCTGTAATCCCAGCACTTGGGAGGCTGAAAACAGGAGAATCAACAGTCCAGTCTGTGTAGTGAGACCCTATAGACTCTGTACTAAATACATTTAAAAAAAAAAAAAAGCAGCAGAACAAGAAACAAGCTCTTGATTAAAAGTTCAGGGATTGGGGAGATAACTTGGCAGTCTAAAAGCCCACCTGGCACGTGCAAGAACCCAGGTTCAGTCCCCAGTACTGCATGCTGCTCTGGCCCTGGAACCCCAGGCTCGAAGTGCTGGCAATTGAAACCAGGCATGGTGGCACATGCCTATAATCCCCATGCTAGGAAGGCTGAAACGGAGGATCACTGTGAGTCTGAGCTGTGGAGTGAGACCCTGTACAAAACAGAGAAGAGTTCAGAGCACTAGGCTAGGGATATAGCTCATCAGCATAAATACCTGCCTGGCAAGCACAAGGTGCAGTTTGATCCCTAATACCTAAAAACAAACAAAAACCAAACCCAAAGAACTGAGAGCACCAATGTAGAAAAATAATGGATATGTTTTATTAATGAATTTGAAAAATGGACATTCACAGGCAACCAAGTGTTTTATCGCAGATATTTATTAAATAGGTACTACATCCATTGCAGTTTCAGACCTTATGGGAATTCATAACTATGACCTCAAATCTATCCTTTTAAAAATAAAACATTATTGGTTATGTGCAATTACTAGTGAAAATAGTGAAGTAGAGAACAATAGATGCTGGTATGCAAAATAGTACATTCTGAAATATTTGAGTGTGAAACTGACATTTGCATACTGAATCATATTTTTACACTAATTTCCATTTTGTGGAGGCAGTGTGGGTTCCTGGAAAAGCATACAAGACTGGCAGTTAGAAAGCATAAATTTGGTTCTGACTCCAATACTAATTACTCAGGTTTAGGGCAAGTGACCATTTCCTCTTTGACTTTTATTTTAAAGTATAACATTCAATTTATTATTTCTTAAGAGAATTTTCTTTAGTCCATTAAGACACATCTCCCCTTACATGGGCTTTCGTGGAGATTGTGGGGCAGCACCAACAGGTCTAAATTGGGGCGGAGGTATTTGGTCTTTGTGGACTTCACGAGATCAATTTCTGACCACTTTGCTATGAATGACACAACTCACACAGCAATGCAGCTTCACATGCAGCTTGGGAAGCACATAACCATCAAAGACACTTGCTTCGGAAATGTCCCTGACGGCAGCAGCCTCTACTGTGTTCCACATGACAAACTTCTTAATAGCCTTATCCTTGGGTATGCACCAGGCACAGTTTGTGCAGTGAATAGGCTGCGCATGACCGCGGCCCTTTTTGGCACAATTGTTGTTCCTTTTTTTCATTATCTTGGAAAGGAGGACCCAAAAGAGTCCTCTTTTACTTTTAGTCACCATATTTGTGAAAGGGACACTGGATAAACTAGTTGAAACCATTCATCCCTTCTATCTGTAAGCTGCATTTTTGTAAAATACTTTCAGTGCCAAAGATGGGATCCTAGGCAGCTCTGACAGTTGAGTGGATTAAAAGAAGGAGTGTGGGCCTGGGGGTTTAGCTCAGTAGTAGAGCACATGTTTAATAGTATGCTCAAGGACCTAGGTTCAACACATACATAAACACACACAAAAACTTGTGCATGCGCTCACACATACATGGCATGTTGGCACAGGTACCGGGAGGCTAAGGCAAGAGGATCAAAAGTTTGAGGTCATCCTGGCAACCTACCAACATCCTGTTTCAAAATAAAGAGCTAGGGATGTAGCCCAGTGTTAGAGTGCCACTAGGTTCCATCTCTAGTACTACAAAAATAAAAAGAATAGCAGGTACCCTGTTCCTTTCAAAGTCTAATTATTCTACTTGGAAATCTGTTTATGAAAATAGTCACTTCTGGGCCAGGAAGATAGCTCAGTAGCATAAGCATCTACTTGTCAAGTACAAGGCTATCCAGAGCTCAGTCCCTGGTACTAGGGGGAAAAAAAAGAAGAAAGAAAAATAGTGACTTCTAAATAGCCATTTGTCCCATTGTTCTGCATCTCCTGCCACATATTGATCCACCAGGAAGGGATGTATTCCTCCCACACTGCTTACCATTCCAAGGTGCAGCACGTTGCAGTAGAAGCTGCACTGTTCTTCAAGGCGCCTCACTTACAGCAGTGTCGTCCTATTCAATTAGAGGTGGCAAAGCCTGGCCTGGCTCCAAAGGAAGACTGTCAATTCCTCTCCTTTTCTGTGTCCACGCTCTGCAGGATGCTTCCTCGCGCCCACCTCTGCCCCCCTTGCTGTGACTTTGGCTTCCGCCAGATGTCACACCGCTGCTTGTCACCGCCCAGACTCTCACTGACTTTGTTGTTCTAGTGTATTTGTCACAACTGTTCTCTTTAGCTATAAAATTTATGAAATTTCATACTCCTCTCAATCACTACACTTTTCTTTTTCATGATAGAGGAAATGTATAAGGAGTTGAGTACACAAAGCTGGAAGGAGGGAACTATTCCTGTTAACTTTAAGGAAAGTTTCAGTGTGTACCATGTACATTGCCTACTTCCTTTTGGAAGTAGTACAGTAGTCCAAAATGGAATAAGCTCAATTCTGCAGGGCTCAGAGGTTCAGAGGTAAAGTCTGTTACAGTCCCCAGAAGAAGTGCATAAGAGATGTGCTTATATCTTCAGTTTAGATTTTATCCCTCTAGTAATTGTAAAAAGGTAAATAATGTTATTAATCCTCTATGATAACAACATCTTATTATTATCTAGACAAATCTACTATCAGTGCTGTCAGATCCTCAAAGTGGTGATAGTGGTAATTGCCAATGTGTATTATTACTATGCATTAGACATTGGAGTAATTCATTAGTTATTTAAATTTTACCATGCCCTCTAATGATGGATGCTTTTATAGTCTCAAAGCAAATCTCAAAGTGATCTAAAGGTCTTCATTATAAATAAGCTTATTTCATATACTTGTTAGATGAGGAAAAAAACTTTAGTACATACATGTATTAAAAGGTAAAATTTTAGTACTACCCTGATTTAGAGACTAAAGTTCATTTCCAGTATGATTCATTTAAAAATTCTTCTTATATCAGATACAACTTAAACTTATGTATGTTGGGTACAGACCATTAATGCTGAGGTGGTTGTGTAGGGAGTGTCTTAACTAAATGTTTGGGTTCATTTGCTTGATAGAATTTAGATATTTAGGTTAGTTCAAGCTGCATACAATATTCTTTGCCTTTGCTGTGGAAGATACCTAGTCATTCAAAATTCATTTTCTCCTCAGAACTCATAACTTTGTTATTACCTACACTATATATCTGAACAATTTAGAACAGCAGAGACAACTGAAGGGTAGGTTTTACCATCCACAGAATAGAGATTATTTTGTAAAAGAAGACTTCTGACAGTCTGTGGGGGCTGTTTTCATTTTGCAGAATAATTAAGCAGATTCTCACATGTGATACTGATTATTGTGAAGAAGAGAACTGATAAAGCATCTAGAAAATGACAGTACTGAGGATAGACACATCTATAAGGAAATATTGTGAAGTTACTTAATATATGTTAATTTACTTTCCAAATCTGGATGGAGGTCATTTCTGGGGAACTCAGGTATGTTGACCATGAAGTAGATATGCTGTATGTATCTAATATGAATGCTTGTGATAGGGAATGCCATTACTTAGGGTCCCTGAAAAAAAATTTCAGGAAGGAAAAACAGGAAACAGTCATTTACTACTTCTCTACCAGGTGTCAGACTGTGTTGAGTACTTTTTATAAGCATCCTTTTGTATTTCTCTCTCTCTCTTTTTTTTATTGTGGGACTGGGGTTTAAACTCACAACCTTGCACTTGCCAGGCTGGTACTTGTGCCACGGAGCTATCTCCCCAGCCCCCTTTTGTATTTCTTTATGAAGACACATAAAAGAAATTTATATCTCAGTGTGAGATATAGTTGGACTTGTCTCAATTACTTACACTGATGCTCACTTCTGCAGCACATCGACCAATTACTTACACTGTTTATTCCATAGGCATTTCATGGATTATGTATTTCTCAAGTGATAATATTTATCATTTATTAGGCCTTTACTATGTTTTAGATACTAATCATTTACAGGCATTATCTTTTGAATCTAAACTGTAGTTCTTGTAGTAGTCATTATCCTTTATCTTAGATGAAAACACAAAAATTCAGAGAAGTTAATGACTTTTCTAACAGTCCCATATATGGTAATAAAGCTACAATTCAAACTTAGGTCTTGCTTTTTGTTGTATTGCCCATCCGTTTCTTCTTAAGATATCTGTCTGTTATTAGCCTGCTCTGTGTTTTGTTCTGATTGCCAGACCTATATATTAAGTTTTTTTTTCTTAGCAACTTATATCTAAAGGGAGGTAGAAAGACAAGGACACAGAGCTAAGCAAAAGAAACAAATACAGTGAGCCCTTGACTTACGAACTCTTTGTTCTCGAGGGCTGATCGTACCTCAGGTTGTCAATTGAAGGCTCAGACTCCTCTGTGCAGGCTTCAAAGTCTCTCCTGTGTATATATACCAATCTTAGTGTCCTTAGACACTGGCCTACAGTTTCTCATGCAGAGAAGGATGTTGTAATGTTTCTTCCAGAACTCTTTAAGGGTTAAATCTGTATCTTAGACCATCTGGAAGCACAAGCAGCCATAGTTCAGGTCATAACTCAAGACTTTGTTGTAAGTTAAAACTAAAATCTAGTTGTAACCTAATGTTGTATCTCAAGGGTCCACAGTATGTCATTCATAGAGATGCTGGTGGTTAATTTGAACTAGCTCTCAGAAACAGGATCTGTCACTTTCTAACACTAGTTTGGTGGTTTTATTTTTTCTTGCTATATTAAGCATTAGCCACATATGTATTAAAGCATATGTAATATTTTCTGGTCTGATTATTAGTATTTATTAAGCAAATATTTATCTTATAAGCATATACCTTATACTTGTACATCACTGAATAAGCCAATCATACTGTCTTCATAAGTTTATAATTGGCATAAATATTAGAATGGGTAGGTTGTGTGTTATATGACTCATTTTTGCCCTAAACATACCACAAGCAATCACATCTGAGTATGCTATAATAAAACAAAATTGGATGGCTTAGAATTTATCTCATCCTAGAACAGTAATGAATGCAGAATATAAAGAAATATAGCCATCAAGAAATATGTAACTATGACTTCGTTAGTTTGAAGCCCACAGTTGTTAGACCGAGACAATTACAGTATATAGTACTTTATTTGGGGGAAAAAAATAGTGTGAGCCAAAGATCTTTGGGGGAGCATTGTCAGAAGAGTTCCAGAAACTGCAAGTTGTTACACAGATGTATTGATTTAATTAGTCTGGATAACACCATTTACTTACGCTTAAGCATGTCACACATGCAAAAGTTGGTAATTCAAAGTCACACAATATTTGTAAGTTATTTTTTGTACCACAAGTTGTAGCTTCTCAATATCAACTTTGGTGAGTGTATGTATCAGATGTTTAAGCATAAATAAATGAGCTTATATGTAGACCAATGAAACAATACTCTGCTTTTGGGATTCTGTTTCTGTAGTGTCATGTAAAATCTTCTGGTGGTGGCTTTTAATACTAATTGTTCTAAGCATAATTTAATTTCAGTATGGGCAAGAGCCTCATTAGAAACAACATACCTCCTTTTTTCTGGTTGAGGCTTATTTTGGATATCAAGTGGAGTCCTGAAATGACTAATTGCTGGTGAAACTTTTTTGCTTTATTTTGTTTTGTTTTTGGAGCAGGGTCTTGCTATGTAGTGTAGGTTGGCCCTGAGCTCACTTATGTACTCCACGATGGTCTCAAATTCATAGTAATCCTCCTGCCTCAGCCTCCCAAGTGTTGGGATTACAGGTGTGCACCACTATGCCTAGCAGTGAAATTGTTTTGCTTAACCATGCAATAAATATTCTGGATAGTGAGTGGTGACAAGGTAAACTATTCTCTTAGCAAAAAGACTAACATATTCTTAAAAGATAAAAAAAACCAAAAAGAAGTCTGTGTTATTCTGAGAAGGAAACCAATTAAAATCGCTTTGCTATATTCTCTTCTCACTTTTTCTACTTTAATTGTAAGAACACCAAGGTATTTTATGTCTGCCAGATCTTGCAGTCCTGTTTTCACACATTTTATAAGATGTTATTAGGTTTTTTTTTTTTTATCTTTACGTAATTTAAACAGATCTTTTTTATTCCTTGTTGTGTAAAGTGGTAAGATATCAAAGGACATCAGAGTTGTATATGATGGTGCACGCCTACAATCCTAGCTATTCGGAAGTGAAAGCTTAAGGCCAACCTGGACAACAAAGCAAGATTGTATGTCAAAAAAAATTAAACTGGGTGTGATGGTACCTACCTATAATCCCAGCACTTGGAAGGCAGAGGCAGGAGGACCACCATGAGTGCTAGGCCAGCCTGGGCTATATAGTGAGACTTTGTTTCATATATATATATATATATATATATATATATATATATTTATTTTTTTTTTTATTTTTTTATTTTTTTTTTTAACCCCCCAAAGG
>PVKN010044745.1:0-10044 GCA_004027915.1 Capromys pilorides
GCTGGCGCAGCATGTGGTGCCGGGGATCGAACTGCAGTCCCTGCAGTTGCCTGAGCTTTCCTAAGCAGGCGTTTTAGACCACTGAACCATCTCGCCGGCCCCAGGAAAGGTATTCTTGACCTCCCTGTACATCCATCTTTAATTTACTGTGAATGTACTACTAAATCAAAATAAAGAAAGTTGTCAAGTATTCATTATTTTAAAATACGATAGGAGTAAGAATGAGTCAGAATTTTCTTACGCCATTAAAGGAGAAATACAAAATCCTGTATGAAATTTAATGGTGAAAAAAAAATGGTAAATGCTTTTCCTCTGAAGTCAGGGACAGAAAAATGGACATCATCACTCATCACTTCTATTTTAACAGTGTGGAGATTCTGTCTAGTGTAGTAAGGCAGTGAAAAGAAATAGAGTAAGCATCGAAAGTGGAAAGGAATGAAACTGCAAAGTGATTTAATAATACCAAAGTAAAATTGCCTTTTTTTTTTTTCCCAGAAAGCTTGGTCTTATATGGAGAAAAGATACCAGAACCAAATAACCAAGGCAGGTTTTCAGCACACAAAATATGCAATATTCAATTGTCTCTGTGTACTGGTATGAAATTTGGAAATCAAGTTCTTTCAATTAATAGCATCAAAATATAAAATATTTAGTGAAAGTAATTTTGACTTAAAACTAGAAAAAACATGTAGGAAAAATGACAGTGTAAGTAAAGGAAAAGATACACATTATATGTACAAAAACTTGGTGAGATGTTACTGCTACCCAAATTGGCATATCAATTTCACACTGTACCTGTTATAATCCTAGCAATTTTTAGAGAAATTGACAAGATGGTTATACAATCCATATGTAACTGAAAAACCTAGAACTGCAAGAGTTTTGATGAGGGAACAGTATGAACTAACTACCTCATTTCAAGACTCATTACAAAGTGATGGTAGTCAAGACAAGGTGGTATTTGTTGTTAAGATAGATAAATATACTGACTAGAGTCCAAGAAATAGACCTAATTACGTATGAAACTAATGGTTTACCACAGTGTAAAATCCATTCAGGGTAGAAAGAACAGTATTTGGGGATCGGGGCAGGGTTCAAACTCATGACCTTGCACTTACCAGGCAGGCACTTGTGCCATGGAGCTATCTCCCTAGCCCCTAAGAACAGTATTTTCAACAAATAGTAATAAAAGAATTGGATACCCATATCAGAAAAAACAAAGCTCATACAACGTATAAAAATTAATGTCAGATACATTGTAGATCTCTTGGATAGAAAACTATAGGAATAAACTTTTTGTGAACTTGGATTAGATAATTTTCTTACAGCACCAAGAAGTATAATTTATAAAACAAATGGTTAAAATTTGACTTGAAGATTAAAAACCATTCTGATCTTTAAAGGTAGTGTTAAGAGAGTAGAAAGACAAGCAAAAGACTGGGAGGAAATATGTACAAGTATTTGATATCTAATAAAGAACTTTTATCAGAAATACCTAAACAGTAAGTAATAAGATTATCAGCCTGCAAAGTGATTTAATACCATTTAATAATACCATTTGTACTTGCTGAGCATCAAAGGCAAGATTACTGATTAGGACATTCCACCCATGGTTGTAATACTAAACCAATGAGAGATCAGAGTTAAGATAGAAATTAAAACAGTATAGCAGTGCTGTTTTAAATTGATGAAACTGAGTGAGTAAAAAGGAGAACCTGGATAGGAAGAGGAGAGGGTGCAGATTATACATAAGTGATCCATTGGGTGTGTAGGGACTGTTGTACAAATTGAAGTCCAAGCCTTTAAACTGAGCTGTTGAGGTACATCCCCAGCGCTTTTTTTTAGTTTCTAAATTTTGAGGCAGAATCTCACTAAGCTGCCCAAACTGGGCTTGCCCAAACAGTTGTCCTACATATTATATGTGTGTTCTTTGTGTAACCTCTCTCAGGTGTTTTCTCAGGTACCTGAACTAGTGTTTAACTGGAATATTTTCCTAACGTATCTAAAATATATCTCATTTCTTCTTCCACTAAGTTGTATTGAAGAATGATTGTTCATAGGGACTGTATCAAAGTAGCCAGAGTGGGGCTGGAAGATAGCTCAGCTTTCTAAGCGCCTGTTTGGCAAGCACAAGGTCCTGAGTTTAATCCCCAAGTACTGCATACAGTGCTGGCCCCCATGCACCCTGCTGGCCTGAAACTGAGTGTGGTGGCGCAAGCTTGTAATCCCAGCACCTGGGGAGGTTGAGGCAGGAGGATCATTATGAGTCCGAGCTGTGTAAAAGTTCCTGCATCAAATGCATGAATAATAGTTTTAAAAATGTAGACAGGGTGTCTTGAAAAGATTGGTAGGGCAACAAAATTCGAAATGGCTCTAGGACATTACATATTTTGACATTACATATTTCTTCTAATGTAGAAGATTTGGTCCCCTCACCATCTCCTCTTATATGCATCCAAGGAAGTTTCCTGTGTGTGCATTTAAACTAACCATAACATACTTCAAGATCTATTGCTTTCTAATTTTAGTGAATAATCAATTTAAAAGAGTTAGGCCAACTTGTAATACACTGTTTTAAGTCTGAATTTTTAATTTTCCCACTTTATTTACAGTGATCAAAAGTGCACCCTCTTGTGGACATTTAGAAATTGTCATATGAAAGCATTTTCCCTTAAGTTTTCACATTGTTCCATGTAATGGTTATTTAAAAACTAAACTTCACCTAGAAATAAAATGTCATTTGATGTTGTATTCGTACCTACCACTGTTTAGGAAACCATCTTACACATTTTAAACCTGTTTTAAGAGCTTGGAGACCAACTATTTGTTTTATAGTATATAGAAAAAAGTGAGAAATAACTTGCTTTGTTGTGTATAAGGTGAGCTAAGAATCCAAATCAATAGGTAATCATGTGGGCTTTTCCTCCATGTACTCTCTAAGAAACATTTGAGATAATCAAATTTCAGAGTGTAAAGACCATTTTTTCCTCATGTGGCTTTTACTTTTGCATGTTTTTTGGTATAATTAGATTTAATGCAGTTAATGTGAATTAACCTTATACTGGGTCTGTTTAAAGTGATGGGAAGTTTTATTAAAGTCAATTCGTGTGAAATCCATGAAAGTAATGACAACGAGGAAGAAAACTGATTACAGCAATGTTTAAGCAAGGTTTTACTAATTGTTTCTCAGCAGAGATACACATCCTGTAAACTGCTTTTAAAAAATTATACACCTTAAACTGATTGGCTTGCTGGGTAACTTTTCCGTATAGTAGTCCTTGGCAATGTAAATATATTATTTCTATATAATTATAATTATAATGCACATATATATGTTTTACGCCATACATCATGATATAGCTATGTTACTGAGACTCACAGGTACATATCAATTACTTATATCCAGCATGATGGCTGCTAGGAGCTTATGGTTCTGAAAAAGAAATATCCCAAGAGAACTTTAGAACTTTATTTTATTTTGTATCTTTCTTAATGAATAGAGGTGATTTGAAGTTAAGAAAGGCAGAAATGTTTTAAAGAAAGTGAACATTTTCACAGTGTAGCTGATTGGAAACAGTTTCTTGAGCTAAGATTTAAGGAAAATCCTTTGAAAAGTATCTTATACAGCAAGTGAAAACATCAGTTCTGGAGTCGCAGGCAGGGAAAAGAAATCTGAAGGTAGCTACTAGCTTGACTGAGGTGAAAAGACAGTGGAAGTGTGCCGTGCTCTAGGGCAGATACAGTCTGCTGTGGTATACAGGCTATACGTTTGCCACCACTCCCCTAGGGAAAAACTATGGCCTTTATAAAATAGTATTACAACACAGATTTATTTATTTACATAGACTATGTAGCTTTTAAGGATTTATATAACATATATCCAAAAGGATTTCAACTAGTTATAATACTAGGTGCAATATAAACAGGTGATAAAAATATAGTTTGAGAATTTTTTATGTATTTAGTACAGGGTCTCACTACACAGATTAAACTTGTAGTGATCCTCCTGTTTTCAGCCTCCAAACACTGGGATTACAGAGATGAGTCATCACACCAATCTCAATCTTTCTCAGCGTGCCCCTTTGGCGGGGCGGCACACCAGGGATTGAACCTGGTCCCTACATCTGCCTAAGCAGGTGCTTTCATCCACTGAGCTATCTGGCCGACCCAAAAATAGTTTTTTTAAGCCTCTCCATACCTAAAAAGTTAACATTTTCAGGGAAAGGCGTCAGTGAGCTGAGTATTTCACGTGTATGAAATTTGGGGTTATTTAAAATACTGTAACCACACAAGATAACCACATAGTATAAAGAATACTAAATTAGAAATCAAAACATTTGTATTCTAGTCTTGACTAGGTCAGTTACTAGTTCTGAGACCTTTAATAGGCATATAGCTTCTCTAAAGAACTTTTACTATTTTCTATGTCTTTTATTTATTAATCTTTCCATCATAACAAGGTAGGTATATCTTGGTTTTATGTTCTTCAGATATGACTGAGAATCTAAAATATAGTTAGAAATACCTGAGTTCAAAGCCCAGCCCTGCCGTATTCTGTTTATCTAGCCACAAAATATTTAGGCTCTGTGACTTAAATTTTGCTGTGAAATAATTTGTGTCACTTTCTGACACTGATACAGTAAATATATGTGTAAATATCTGTCGTAAGAAATGATAATCTTTATTATCTTACCTCCTCCCTGTCTCATCTATCATTACTGTTTATTTCTTACTCAAAATGTTTGTACTGAAATTATTTTAGGTTTCAGATGCTTTTATAAATTTTGGAATATTTGCATTGATATAGTGAAACATTTTGGGAGTAAGACCCAAGTCTAAATACAAAATTCATTGCTATGATACCTAACCCTAAAATCTATGTGTAAACAGCAGCAACTATTGTTGTCCATTTTTATCATAGTTTATATCATTTTCCTAGTGTTTTGAGACAGGATTTCACTGTGTAGTCTTGAACTTGTGATGTTTCTGCCTCAGCTTCTCCAGTGTAGGGATTACAAGTGTGTACCACCATGCCTGTCAGTTTATATCTTTTTCTGAAGCAAAAATATTCTAATAGTAAAAAACTCCAAGCAATACACAGGTAAGTACTATAAAATTATTGCAGGTTGCATTCTATCACTAATCATTGTTAAAGACTTAATAATATATTTGAAAGACTTTTTTGTATATCACTTATATAAAAGTGATTTTTTGTTGTTGTTGTTCTGTTTTGTTTTGTTTTGGCTGCCTCAGGCTGCCTTAATGGTGTGGGTGGGGATCGAACTGCCATCACCTGTGCCTGACAGGGATTATCCGCACGGGCACTTTAACCACTGAGTTAACCCAAAAGCCCCTAAAAGTGTATTTTTTAAATTGACTTATACTAGGCTCCTTTTATTTTCAGTTCGCAGTATCTTTTCATAAATTTTGAGAATCTACCATGTTTCTGTTTTGTAGTAAATTGGATGCAAAATTTGTGGGCAGTTTAAAATACATAGTCTTGATAAAGTTGATTCAGATTTTAATTTAATGACTTTCTTTTCTCCCTCTGGAATATGTACTCTTATCACAGCGTTCTCTTGTCAAACTCAGATTTTGAAAGACAGATGCTATTTCTATCATGTTAACTCTAATACTTTTTTTCCTAGCATATCATCTGGGACTATAAACAATTACTGAATGCGTGATTATGAGGAAGTAAATATAGAAACTTGTGTATTGTAATTTGTACAGTGAATACCTGTATAAGTTTGGTTAAATATTTAAACTGTTGATCTAACCAAGCATGGTATTTTCATTTTTTAATTAATTAGTCAATTATTTAGTGAGGGTCTCACTATGCAATTCAGACTCAACAGTGATCCTCCTGTCTCAGCCTTCCCAGCATTGGAATTAACAGATGTGGACCATCATGCCTGGTTTTGGTGACGGCGTGATGTCCCCAAGGTTCCAGGACTGGCACAGCATGTGGTACTGGTAATCAAACCCAGTTCTTTGTGCTTACCAGGCAGGCACTTAGACTGCTGAACTATCTCCCTAACCCTAGCATGGCATTTTAAACCATTAAGCATTTTAACCAGTAAAAAAAAAGTTTTGATTATGTTAAAGAAAAAATGAAGCAGATTTTTCTGGAGACCAAAATAATGGAGCTTAAAGGACTTTCAGTTATTAAGTTACTAAGATTGATTATTAGATACTAAGACTGAAATGCACAGTTACTAAATTGATTCTTTATATTTAGCTGATCCTCAGTATATTCAAAGG
The DNA here is from genome assembly GCA_004027915.1 of Capromys pilorides. Classification (NCBI taxonomy): domain Eukaryota; kingdom Metazoa; phylum Chordata; class Mammalia; order Rodentia; family Capromyidae; genus Capromys; species Capromys pilorides. The sequence goes on from PVKN010044745.1 coordinate 6,265, forward strand.
AAATAAGTTTGCACTTGGTAAGATTTATTTATTAAAAAGTTATTGAAGGGGCTGGGAAGATAGCTCAGTAGAATAAGTGCTTGCCTGGCAAGCACAAGGGCCTGAGTTTATTCCCTGCTTCTTCCAAAAAAAAAAAAAAGAAAAAGTTACAGGGGTTTTAGTTTTGGTTTGGTTTGGTTTTGGTGGTACTGAATATTCAACCCGGAACCATGTGATGTTAGTCAAGTGCTCTTCCACTAAGCTATGTCCACAGCTCATTATGCCATTTTTTATAAGAAAGATGTTAAACTTATCTCAAAAGTATCAGGATATACTCTCTATATGCTTCTACTCTTTTGTCTTTTTGAGACAGGGTCTTACTGTGCGGTCCAGGCTGGCCTTGAGCTCACTTTTATAGCCCAGGCTGGTCTTGAACTCGCACTGATCCTCCTGCCTCAGCCTCCCAAGTGCTGGGATTATAGGCATGTGCCACCACACCCGGCTTTACTCTATATTCTTCTGTCAGGAACTGATGTTCTTCAAAATGAATTTTGTTTAATGTTGTATAAGAATGTAAGAGGACTTGAGGACTATAAAAGTGTAAACTGTGTACTAAATGTGGTTATAAAATAGGCCAATCATCTTACTTCATAGTCACATGGTACTGTTTGCTGAATAACATTTGTTAAAACTTGATACTTCTATATTTAAAACAGACCTGTGCATGAAAAATTTCTGCATAACAAAGGCAGATGCAGAACAGTGCAGTACATTATATATTGCAGCTCGTTTTTATTAAATACTTACAATATATCCAGCATAATTCTAAGTACTTCACATATTATTATTATTTTTTTTTTCAAGGTGAATGATACCTGTTTATTTTTTTATTTTTATTTTTTTTCTTCTCATTGTACAAAGAGAAAGTAGTTGTATATATAGTCTAATGTTCCATAATTGTAGTGAGATACCAGTGAAACTGGCATCGTTGGAGGTTGTTGATATAATCCTCTTACAGCTCATCATTCTGATCTAGCTCTGTGTTCTATGTCTCGTAATTAAGCTTTTCTGTTGGGTGATCGAGGGCAAGTTAAGGCCCGACCTGTATAATTGATCATTCATCTTTTGTATCTTCCAGGGTCAGATCCCCTCAGGATTAACTTTGGAACCATGTACAGTGCTTTGTAGAACTGTTGCCAGTGTCAGCCATCGGGACGAGTCACAGCCATTGCTTGACCAGTTTGCTCTCTGTGAAAGCCTGAGAGAACGTCCTCTCTCTAGGTGACTCTCCTTAGGCACACTATCCTTCCTTTATCCCTTTCCTCTGAGGTCCCCAAATCTCCTTAAACAGAAAATTTGGGAAACCTCCGAGTTATAGGATGATACAGCACAGGTTCTCTTATGTCCTGAGTCCTCACTGACCTTGAAGGGATAAGGCCAAAATATTGGCTATCCTCATAACCCTTCTTTTCTCCAATTTTTGGACTGTTAACTTACATTCTCAAACCTCCAGCAGAAAAGCTTCATGATATTATTACTCTATAACATAGATAATTGAGCACAACATCACTGTCTTTCTGAGTATCACACATCCTACACTTGCAATTGATACTTTCTGCCAATCACTGATATTCTAACAAATCTCTTTAGAATTTGATAAAAGCATTTACACATTTTTACACAGATATTTAGAAATCCAAGGATGTACAAAATTGTAGCCTATCAAGCGTGTGGCATTTTGCCTAGTCTTACTCTCCTTCAATACCCTATTTTGTTAATCAACCATTTACTTGAGAGGGGAGTATAGCAGTAACTAAGTTTACATTGGAAGCAATATACATCTAAAAGACTAGCACAACACGCATTCCAATCATAGTTCCAGTGTTGTACGATGCTATCATCAAACTTCACATATTATTGATTCATTTCATCCTTACAGTAAAACTAGAAGTAGTAACAATTAACTGTCTCTCATTTCAGAAACATGGGAACTAGCTACATAGTAAAAGTGGAAGAGCTTAGGTTCAAAGCCACATAGCCTGATTTGTTTCATTGGCTGTATATTGTACTGTATTGATTATGCAGTTTGATTGGTACATAGTAATCTTTCATAAAAATAACATTGTTTAATAATAAGAAATAATAATTACATTTTAGTTGTATAAAATATCCTTGTGCCAGGTAATGTGGGTTTAATTCTTGCTGTGTGACCTTGTTATGATTTGTATCTCAATATATAGACTACTCACGTGTGTCATAGGTGGGGCTTTTCAGAGGTAGCTGGGTCTAGGCTGTGTAATGATGGGATTGATTCATGGTGTGAACTTATGAGAGACAAAAAAGAGAGCTGCTGTTGTCTTGGCTTATCACTTGCTACATGGATATTTTGCTGTCTTCTGCTTACCATGAACTCTAAGTCCTCTGCCATGCCACTCTGCTGTGGAGCCAGCCATCTATAATAGTTCATTAAATAGTAATACCTCTGGGAAGTGGGAGCCAAAGTAAACTTTTCCTCCTTTAACTTCGAATGTTAGATGTTTTGTTGTCATGATGAGAAAAAGTAACTAAGACATCTTAAACAAAATTTCTTTTTGGAGTTGGTTTTCCATCAAATCAAACTGGATTAGTGCTTGAGTGCTGTATGAAGATTAAATGAAAGTACCATAAAGTGTTTGTAATCATTTTGTTTACAGACTAGGTACTTACTAAATATTGGCCCTTGTTACTTTTACAGGTTTTTCACTCTAAAATGCAACATAATATGGCAGTGTCTACATGCATACATTTTTATAGTACTTGATTGACTATTTAGAATATATTTCTAAAAGTGAAACTAGTGAGACAGAGTTATACATGTATTTGAGACTTTACAATAGGATACAGAATGGTCCTCCAGAAGTTTTTCTGCTTTCAGATATTTTACTCCAAATTGATCACAACTTGAATGTTAGTATTATAACTTATGCCACCACTTTGTATTTTATTCTTTTCTTTTGTTTGTATAAAAAATCATAAATTTTCAAGTAAAATCAGTTGCAAATTAGGGTCTTTAAAAATGTTTTAGCAAGAACTTAGAAGTTCCCTTGAAATTCAAAATGTCCTAAGTTGAGAATTTGTTATAACATCTTCTAAACATTCTTTTAATTAAACAGACCATTCTTAAAATTAAGTTTTCAAATGATTTTTTATTCTTTTTTTCTTTTTGATTTACTTCTTAATATATTTTTTTTTTTTAAAAAAAGAACACCTAGAGAGAGGTTTATGCCGCCCCAACGCCACTGCTGTGTGGAGACCCGGGGGAAGCCACCATCACCATGTCTGATCAGGAGGCAAAACCATCAACCGAAGACTTGTGGGATAAGAAGGAAGGTGAATACATTAAACTTGAAGTCATTGGACAGGATAGCAGTGAGATTCACTTCAAAGTGAAAATGACAACACATCTCAAGAAACCCAAAGAATCATACTGTCAAAGACAGGGCATTCCAATGAATTCATTCAGGTTTCTCTTTGAAGGTCAGAGAATTGCTGATAGTCATACTCCAAAAGAATTGGGAATAGAGGAAGAAGATGTGATTGAAGTCTATCAGGAACAAACAAGGGATCACTCAACAGTTTAGATATTCTTTTTCTTTTCCTTCAATATTTTTTTATTTTTTAAAAATAGTTCTTTTGTAATGTGTTCAAAATGGAAATGAAAACTGACATCCCATCTCTTTAAAACATCCAGTAATTTGAATTCTAGTGCTAATTATTCTTTTTTTTTTTTTTTTTTTTTTTTTTTTTTTTTTTTTTTTTTTT
>PVKN010044746.1:0-10046 GCA_004027915.1 Capromys pilorides
CACACAGGAAACACAGTTCTGCACCTGGCCCCTCATCTACAAACCAGGGTTCAAATGCCCAGGCTGCTCCATAGGGGACAAAGGGACCTGGCTGTGCAAAGGCATTGAAGACGCTGTGAGACCACAACCCGGCCTCAGAACGCCACGCGCTTTGCCACGCGTGGAGAAGAGGGTGGTGGAAGAAGGGGCCCAGAGGGCCCGGGGTGCAGCACAGTGGTTCAGCCAGCACCTGCCTGGGAAGCGCAAGGTCCTGGGCTTGATTCCAGTACAAGAAAAAGGCCGAGAATATGGGCCACTGAATGAAGCTCCAAGGCCTGGCTAAGCAGGCCGCAGACTGCGCAGACCAATGACCAAGACAGCTGGCGCCCACAGAAGATCTCGGGGTCCCCGCTGGCAGGCGGGCGGCTGGGGGCGCTTGCCTACCTCCCAGCACAGCCACAAACTTCTCCAGCAAATACAGGATCTGCTTGATGTACATCAGGTTCTTGGCCTTCAGGAGCCTCCTGAAGAGAAACCCGCAGACATCAAGTGGGGGCTCCCACTGGGCCCCTCCTCTGGCCGAGCGAGGAGCGAGGAGCAAGGCCTTCCAGCCCGCAGCCCCCCAGACTAGGTCACAAACTACAGCCACCCCCCAGGAAGCAGCAGCCCCATGCCAGGCGGGGTGGGCCCGATGGGGGCGCCCACCACAGACATGGACACATGATCCACACAGCAAGAAGGCCCTGTGCGACCAGGCCCGGGACGGCGAGCCCAGAGCGTCCCCTGGAGGCCGATGGGACCTTCCCTCGCCACGGGGCTGCGGCTCACCTGTACCGCTCCATGTACTGCAACAACTGGGAGTGGGCCTGGCACAGCTGGGGACAGAGTACAGACAACAGGCTGAGGTCAGGCCGGGGTCTGGACAAGCAGCCGAGGGCAGTGCCTGGGAGAACTGACGCTACGGCCAGGAAATGCCAGCTTGGGGATTCACAGGAGCAGCTGTGGTCACAGGAAATCCTTGACACATGGACTTGTGGCCCCTGGGCTGACGGACCCTAGGGCACACGCAGTTCTGCACTGTGTACAGCTGCCTCTAGGCCAGGCAGAGCAAGAGGCCGACACCCTCAGGTTGGGAATCTCCTGCGGGCCTCTACTGGGTGGGGAAAGGCCTGGGTGGGTTTCCCAAAAGCAATACTCATGGTAACCATCGGCCACTGGCCTACGTCGCCCTGGCCCTGGTCAGTGCTTGTGAAACCACTGGCCACCTCCCAGCTTCCTGTTTCTGCACTGCGTGACCTGAGGCATGGGCCTCAGCCTCTTATGCTCCAGGCTCCCAGAGACGGTGAGGACCGCTACCCCACAGGAGGGTCAGCGTGAAGAGCAGAGGTGGCTGGCTAGATTATAGAGGGAAACCTGCAGGGCCCTTGCGTATGGTCCAGTCAGAACCCTGCCAAGCAGCATCAAAAGTAATGAGACCAGGGCTGGCGAGACAGCTCAACAGACTAAGAGCCTGCTTAGGCAAGCGCGGGGAGCAAGGTTCAATCCCCAACACCACATGCGATACCTGCCCTGGCCCAGGTGTGCTGAGCTAGCCATGGCGTCCAGGCATGGTGGCACAGGCCTGTAATCCCAGCGCTGGGGAGGCTGAAAAAAGGAGGATCACTACCAGTCCAAGCTGTGTAGTGAAACCCTGTGCCAGCACATTAAAAAAGAGTCACGAGACCCAACAACCCAGGATTTCTGCTGCTCACTAACCACCGTCCCAGCTGGCCGGTCAGCCTCCCTGTAACTCTGCCAAGGGTTGTGTCCAGAAGAATCAAGGTCCAGGTCCTTGGGCAAGGCCCTGTGGCCCACAGCCCCACGTAGGCTGACCCACCTGGGACCCGCTGACCTCCATGCTGTGGATGCCTGTGATGGTGTCCATCAGGTTGTGCGCCTCGTCGATGATGACCACCTGGCCCTGCAGCCGGATGCCTGCGGCCTGCCTCGTGGCCGTGTGCAGCAGCATCGGGTAGGGCAGCACCACCAGCTGTGGGGACAGGTAGCCGGGCCCGTCCCAAGAGAGAACCAGCTGCCTGCCTCAGTCCCGGCAGGGCTGTGTGTCGGGAGACTCAGGAGGACAAGCTACCGCGCAGACCCGTGGCTGCATCAGCCCCTCTCGGAGGTGAACACAGCGGAGCTGCAGCTGACTAACCCACGAAGGGACCAGGGGACCGAGGATAAGAAGCAGCGGGGCCCCAGCTGCTGAGGCCCCAGCAACCAACAGCGATGTCTAATGCCGCAGCTGTGCAACCCTAGAAGAGCTGTCGCAATGCTGGGCCTTGGTCTCCTCATCTGCCACATGGCTCGATATACAGCCTCAACAGAGGGCTGAGGAGCGAAGCGGGACAACCGAAACAAGCGCGTTTTGCCAATGTTAGGTCCGCGTTGTCACAGAGACTCTGCAAGGCGGGTGTGGCGGTGCGCATCTCTCAGCTCAGCACCCTGGGAGGCAGAGTCAGGAGTTCCAGCCCAGCCCAGGCAGCTTAGCAACTTAATGGGACCCCGTTTAAAAAAAAAAAAAATAGGACAGGAATGTGAGGACAGAAGCTCTGGGTTCAACCCATAGTACTGCAAAAAGAAAAGATTCTCCAGCTAAACTGATCAGCAATGAAAAACACCAAGAAACCAGGAAACCTGAGGTCCAGGCACCCGTGTGGGCACCACTGCCTGCTCATGGTGACAAGATCGGCTGGTCACTCCCCTCCCTGACCCGAGCATCACAGGCAGACCAGGGCTACCCCAGGGGATACCACGAGGGCACATCTAAAACTTCAGGATGTCAGGTGCCTGGGCCTCCTCCCGTCTGCCCACGAGCAGGCCCAGCACTCATTAAACATACCTTGAGGCACAAAGGCTGGGGCTGGAGCGGGGCCCGAGACAGCGGTGGGGAGGAGTGGCGGGCCTCAGTTTCTCCTCGAGCACCCACCACAGTTCAGGGTTCCACACCAAAGTGTCGCCCCCCCCGCCCGAGTCCCTTCGGAGCGTGGCAGCTGGACCCTATGGGCAGTGCCTTCCCAGGATGAAGCAGCACAGGGCCCCTCTCACGAGCACAAACTCCTCCCCACCCCAGGTGCTCACCTGGGCCGCAGGAATGGCGAGCCGGCTTCCGTAATAGGGGCAGCCCTGGGCCTCCCTCCCGAGGGCCACCAGCTGCTCCATGTCCTTCGCCTCCACCAGGATCTCGTCCCGGAGCAGCTGCGTCTGCTCGTGGCTGTAGAAGGGGCAGGCAGCCCGGCTCTCCTGCCGCTGCCGCCTCTTGGGCATGTCTGCTTCAGCTCTGTTCTTACTCTCTGTGGGTGACACAGACCCAGGAGCGAGGATGGGAAAGGTGCGAGTGTCTCAGAAACCAAGAGAGGGCTGGGGACGCAGAGAGCGTCTGTGGGTGGGACCCCAGCGGCATCATCTGCTCATGCAGCAGGTGTGTCACCTAGCGCTACTCATGTTTTCCATAACCCACCCGTAAAGCCATCCCCAAGCCAGGGACTTGGCTCTGCAAAGGCCCAGTAAACCAAATGCCCTTTCCTTCTCGGGAGAAAAGGAAAACTTCAAGTTAAATTCCCACGTCCCGGTCTAAGCCCACCACAGCCGTCCTGTGCCTCCCGCTGCCCCAGCACGGCCGCGCTCTGTCGCGGTGCCTACCGTAGTGGTTTCTCTGCATCTCCACGCAGCGGTCGTTGATGAGCTGCACAGAACCCAGGCTCCTCACGTCTTCGTTCACACACAGGTTCTAAAGCCAAGAGGACAAGGCGGAGAAACGCTGTGGGGAGCGACCCTCTCGGCCCAAGGAACGGCAGGCAGGGCACGGCCGTGTGCCAACAGCTCAGCGCCCCAGCCCTGCTGCCACCCCATGCCTGGACCAGAAGATGTGGGCACGGGGAGGGACAGACGGGCACCTGCCGGGAGCCCAGGGTCACCAGCCGGGTCTCCTTGCCGAAGGGGCTCTTCCGAACTTCCTGTACAAACTGGGCCAGCTGGGAATGCGTCCGGCTGCAGTAGTAAATCTGCTCACAGCACAGGAGGGGGAAGTCAAAGGGGACACGGACAGCCCCACACGCTCTGCGTACAGAGGCCTGCGAGCCAGCAGAACAGGGAGGTGGCTGCAGATGCAGGTCCCTAGTGAGACAGTGCCACCCCACATCAGATGGGACTGGGGAGGCCACCCGTAACTCTCCAGCCAGGCTGAGCTGTTGGGAGCAGCAGGAAGCCAGGAAATCAGTCAAGTGTGTGTAGGTGGGACTGGGCCTCAGTGCCTACAGCAAACAAGCTACCCCAGTGCTGAGAAAAACATCCTGCCTGGTTCAGGCCAGATATCAGTCACTGGGCAGCCTTGTGTCATGTGATACAAACTGTGCAAAATTATAAGTACAGGATCGTTTTTGTGTTAATTGAGTTCGTCTCGCCCATCAGGCAGACTGGTGACCACCTAGCCCAGCTTTTCATCTTCTTGTCTTTCTCACTCCTACCGCCGTGTCTCCCCAGGGTAGAACTGTTCGCAGTAAGACCAACAGAACCCTACACTGAGCCTCTGAGCCAGCTGTGGCTTCTGACAGACTGTGGGGCGTGGGAAGGCACACAGTGTCCCTGCTGCTGCCCGGTCCTGGGGCTCAGTCTCCTCACCTCCTAGGAAGGGTGTAAAGGGAGGGCTGCTCCCAAAGGAAGGAGGCTGAGACGCATACTCCCACCCCTCTGGGATTTCAGAGGACAGGAAAAGTGTGTGCGTGTGTGAGCATGCCTGCGTGCATGTGTGTGTACGCGTGTGTGGAGGGTAGCCCCACACGGAAGCCTGGGCATCTTGCCTTCATGACGTGCTCCTCCTCCAGGTCTTCCTCCTCATCCACCCTGAGACAGAACACATGACAGTCTTCCCTCAGCAAACTCAGCTCACTGACAAGAGTGACAAGCCCTAGGCAGCCGCCGAGGATCTCTATTCCCAGAACGGACGGCTGGCGGGGAGCTTGGCAGAGCCTCGTCCAACAGCAAGACTCTCCACAGATGCTGGGGCACGGCCCAGGCCCCCCAAAGGCTCTGTCCCCACCTCCCCTGCGGCTTGGGTCTGTGCAACCCAGGGAGGGCGGGCAGGAAGGGGAAGGAGTTCTGGGTCCTGAAGTCCAAGTCACATCCCAGGGGTCTGGACTCAACACCAAAGCAATTTAAGAAAGGGCTGGGACGTAGACCCGTGTGGCAGGCACAGAACCCAGGCTGCCCAGGCAAGAGGTTCTGGCCCTCGCAGTAGCCAGAGGCCCCATGGCTGAGGAAGATGGAACAACAGCTTTAAACATGAGCTGGTCTGCTAGTGAAATGCAGTGGGGCGCCAGCACTGGGCTGTGACAGCAACTCCTGGGCCTTGCTGGATGGGGAGACATCTGCCATGCAGAAGGTAGGACCCTGGGGACAGTGGGAAAGCAGAGCCAGGCCCCAGGCAGGGGGAGGCCTGGCCTAGAGACAGCAGAGGGGACACGCCCGGGTCCTGGAGGCATTCCAGCAGGAAAGGACGCTCTCGGGAGTCCGTCCTAGGCACCCTGGCCAGGCAGCTCTGAGGGAGCTACCTCCCCTTCTGCTCCTGGTGCCCATGGGAGGAGCAGGACCAGGAGCAGAGAGGGCCGGAGCGTTGGGGCCACCGTGCCTCAAGTGCTCCCCCTTCAAGAGCGGGGACACAGGGTGACGGGCAGGGCTGTCTCACCCGCTGGCTGTCCTCTTCTCCTCGTCGCTCGCGTACTCTGCCAGCACCAGCTCCTCCTCCCCCGGCTCCAGCTGCTCCGCCCCGGGCCCCTCGGCCAGCACCTCACGGCTGAGACGCAGGAGGGCCTCGGTCTCCTCTTCTTCCTGCCTCTGAACAGCAGGACCCAAGCAGAAGGCTCAGCACTAGGGCCTTCGGGGCCCAACAGCCTGGGCCTCAGCAGGGCCTGGCTGTCACCGAGGGGGCCCCCCACAGGGTCATGGATGCAGCCTTGCTGCTCGCCTGGGAGGAGGAACCCCGTCCTGGGCTCTGCGCCTCAGCCCCTCACAGCCTGAGGCCAGGGCACCCAGCGGAGTATCCTCACTGTGACAAGGCGGGACGAGGGCACCCACCCGGCGCCGGGCTGCATGCTTGAGCTGCGCGCTGCGGTGGGCCTGCTGCAGCCGCTCTTCTCGCTTCCTCCTCCGGAGCTGCTCCTCCTGGGGGACACAGCCATGAGGAGATGCCTGCTGGGACCGCCAGGCCTCCAGAACAGGGGCTGTGGCAGCGCCCTGGGGCCCCGGAGCTCAGCGGATCAGAGGGCTGCCTGGGGCGGAAGTCTGCGCAGGCCCAGACCACAGCTTACTCGGCTCCTCCTCCACTGCCCGGGCTACGCCACGGGAGCCCACCACGCAGTGACTGGAGCAGGACGGGGACCAGGCTCGCGAGGGCGCCACCCAGACTCACCCTCACCCGCTCCGCCAGGTCCCTCTCCTCCTTCCTCTGCACAAACTGGGTGACCCAGTCTGGCTCTCCTCCTGGGATAGGGGTGGCGGGAGCCGCAGGGCGCAGGTCCTGCCCCTCAGGCACGGGGTCGGCTACAGGCTCGAGGAGACAGCGTGCCTCTTCCTGCTGTTTCTTCTGCTCAAAGTCTCGCAGCCAGGTCAGGGCCCCGCAGATGAGACTCAAGGACTTGCCCTGTGGGGAGCAGGGGCTTCGGATGCAGGCGCAGCGCCAGCCTCGCAGGGGTTTCCTCGGGGGCCCGCGGGCTCCCTGGGGCCTCCAGCGTGCTGGGCCAGTGCTCCACCCCTGGGCTGCAGCCCCAGACCTGTCCATTTCTTCCACTTCACTGAAGCAGGGTCTTGGGACTGCACTTGCCCCTTGGACACCGGCCCAGCCTTACCCATTTCAGGAGGGGCTTCAAAGCTCTGGCTTTAAAAATTAGGGGGTGCCTAAGACCACCAAGGAAAGAAGAGGGGCAGGCAGTACAATACCCAGGGCGGGCAGGAAAACAGAAAGAAACAAACGAGGCCAGGCAGTGGGAGAGAGAGCTGTCTATGTCACGCAGCTCACGGTGCTGGAGAAAACTCACAGCAGTCGGTGGGTGACGAACAAATAAATTCTGCCTGGTATGAGTGAGTGACGAGAGACTAGACTGGAGGAAACCCCAGACAGAAATAAAGAGGCCATCTTCAGGTGGTATCCGCTTCTACACGGCTGAAGGCTTTGAGGTGATTACTCTTCATAGCTCAGTAATACTCCGTTACATAGAAACACCTCGTCTTTTTCATCCATTCCTCAGGTGACGGGCATTGTGGTAGTTTCCAAGATTTGGCTATCGCAAATTGGGCTGCTGTAAACACAGGTGCACAGATATCGCCATGATACGATGTTTTCAGTTCTTCTGGGAAAATTCCCAGAACGGGGACAGCTGGATTGAGTGGGATTTCCAGTCCTAGTTTTCTGAGGAGCCTCCACACTGATTTGACTGCACCAGTGTACACAGCAATGTCTAACACTAAAATCACGCTTGGAATATCTGTCATTCTGGCCTTCTAAATTCGTACTACTTCTAACGTCATATCAACTATTGCTATGCTCTCACATGTTTAAAGTAAAAGATTATAAAATCAGAGACAAGAAAAAAATGTACAGGGTTGTTCTGCTACAATGTCGTATATGATTAGGATGCTGAATTTCTGTCTAGAAATGTGTACCTGTTTTGTCACATTCTACAGGGATTTAAAATTTAGAATATCAACGGCTGTTGGAAAATACCTGTTCCATGTTATGTCTAAGGTGTTTGATACTCACAAAGATAGTGATGTTAAGCTCATTTGCCCCTGTGATAGGACAGGGACAGGGAAAGTGAGAGCCCCACCTACAGCGCCACACCACTGTAACAATGACCTGGGAACAGACAACTGGCTAGTGGCCCCCTCCAGCTACAAGTTACGTGACAAAGCCCTGGAGTTTACGGTCAGTTACCCTTGGGTCCACTCTAATGAAGTTGAAAGGGTCACGTGAGATCCCTCACAGTTCCATCCAGTAAAAAGATCCCAAAATTACAGACAGCGCACGCTGTTGGTGTAGCTCAGGGATAAGCTGCGTGTGCATAGCATGTGAGGGAGGGCCTGGGCTCCTCCCCAACACTGCAAAGGAGCAAACACAGAAGAAGGAACTCGGGGCGGGCCTTGCTGAAAGGCTGTGCGCAGGACACTGGGATCCGAGGCAGAGCTCTGGGGTGCAGTGCTTGTCTCGCACAGAGAAGATCCAGGGCCATCTCCATCCCTAGCACCATAACAGAAAATGAACCAGAACTCCAAATGCTCAAAGACTTGGAACAGACCTAACCGATCACTCCCAGAGTGCCTGGAGGAGGCACCGCATCTCAGGCCACACCACCCCAGACAAATCCGAGGCCTGGGCAGCAGGGAGATTTCTTCACTTCCCAACATCTCCTGGGCATAAGGGACTCAGGCTTGGGGCGGGGCCTGCGCAGGTGCAGGACATCCTGGAAAGTGCCCAGGGAAGTGTGTAAGGCGTACTTGGAAGACAGCACACACTGCGGTGAAGTCTAGGCAGCGACACTCCCAGAGCACACAGGACACTGCAGGCATCGAGTTAAGACACGGACTCCGAGTGCTGGAATCACAGAGGGCTGGCGAGTGCCTCGAGGGGTGACTGGGCATCTCAGGGAGCGGTGAGAGGAAGGCTGCGCATCAGAGGCAGGCCGAGGGCCGGCTAGACGGCTCAGCGGATTAAAGCACCTGCTTAGGCAGATGCAGGGACTGTGGCGCCTGCACCACACCCGGGACCGGAAGGCCACTGAGACTGGGTGTGGTGGTGTGCACCTGTATCCCAGTGCTTGGGAGGCTGAAAAGAGGAGGCTCACTAGCAGTCCCATCTGTACAGTGAGACCCTGTCGACTCTACAGTAAAAAAAAAAAGCGAAGCGGGCTGGTTCACAAAATGCCACTCAAGGTGCGAGAGGGCACAGGACTCCCTTAGAAGACACCAGATCACAAAGAGGAACTGCACCATGGGAGTGGACACAGGAGATGAGGCCAGAGAACAACCCGAAGGGCTTCGGAGTGGGTGGGAGGGAGCCAGGGATGAGGCTGGGCAGGCAGAAAGGCAGGCGGAGGGATGGGGCAGCAAGCGGGGTCAACCCTGCTCTGCCCGTGCCTGCCACACCTGACTAACGCTGGACAGAAGTCGAGGTTCACAGTCACAAGAGCGAAAACTGCAGGAGAGAAAAGACCAGCTCCCGAAGAGAAGGAGAGACAGAGAACTGGACCCGAGTCCGCAGAGCAAGGATTCCGAAGCCCAGGGGTCTCATGGGCTCCCAGGGGAAGCTCAGGAGACTGCAAGCCAGGAAGGGTCCCAGGCAGCGGTGCGGGCGGAGGGGCACCCTGAAATTCTTCCTAACACTCATTTGCTGCGGAGCAGGGTCGGGGGTGCTCAGGTCAGCCAGGGGCCTTGATGCCCAACTTCCTGCCATGGAAACCTCTGCAGAGGTGAGGCGTGGACGCCTCGCGGTCACGGCCATCGCCCCGTGGCCTGCAGACTCACCGTGCCAGTGGGGCTCTCGAATATCCCGATCTTTCCAGCCTCCAACACCCGGTACAGCTCCGCCATGAAGTCCTTCTGGATGGAGTAGGGCGGGAAGGGAAAGGGGAAATGGACACCATCTTCCTGGGTTTTGTCAGCCATGCTTCTAAGAAAGAAAAAAAAAAAGTATGTGTCACTTTTCTGCTGAGCAACGTAACGGTGCCTAATGAGGCGCACACTGGTCCCACATGGGATGGCAAGCAGGGACCATGGTCTCTCCCTGGTTGTGAACCCGCTGGAGTCCGCGGAACTGATGCAGACCATCCAGAGCCGTCGTCAGCAGCGGATGCAGAAGGAGCCCAAGGAAGCCCCGACCCTCGGCACCTCTACCCGGATACTTTTCTAATACTTTTTGGTGATGAACGGCAGAGAAACAGCCTCTCCAGTAGCTGGATGCTGGAATATAGTGGTGTGGGGAAGAGGAGGAAGAGGAAGAAGAGGAGGAGGAGGAGGAGGAGGAGGAGGAGGAGGAGGGG
>PVKN010044747.1:0-10045 GCA_004027915.1 Capromys pilorides
TCATTGAACTTTGGAGGTCTGATATTTAAAAAAACTTTATATGTTCTAGATAGGAGTCCTTTGTCTAATGGGCTAATCATTTCACAGTTTGTTGGTTTTATTTTTACTCTTCGTGATTTCTTTTGATATGCAGACATTTTTTTTTAAAGATCCCAAATGTTGATTCTTTCAAGCATTTCCTGTGCAGTTTGATTTTTGTTCATGAACTCTTAACCTGCCCCTATGTACTTAAGGCATCTATTTGCTTCCAAAATATTTAGCATTTCAGTTTTAATATTTAAATCTTTGATGCATTTTGATTATAGCTTTGTGCATGGTGATAGGCATGGGTCTATTTTAATCCTTGGCTTGTGAAAAGCCAGAATTTCCAGCACCATTTATTAAAGAGACTATCCTTAACTTCACTTGTTATCCAGGAAACATGTTTGGTCTCTTTGCCAGAGATAAATTGGCTGAGTGTGATAATGGCTGTGCCTTCATCTCTGATCTGTTCCACTGATCCTTGGGTCTGCTTCTTTTCTTCTCAGAACCATGCTAATTTTATTGTAGTAGCTTTGTAGTATAACTTCAAGTCAGGGACTGCAATGCCTCCAGACTTGCCTTTGTTGCCCAGGGTTGCTTTTGCTGTTCTAGGTCTCTTCTGGTTCCAGATGAATTTTAACAATGTTTCCTCTAGACCTGTGAATACCATAGTAATGGTATTGTAATGGGGATTGCTTTAAATCTGTATAAAATTTTTGGGAGTATGGACATTTTCACAATGTTGGTACTTCCTATCCAGGATCAAGGCCTATCTTTTGATTTTCTGAAATTCTCTTCAATCTCTCTTTTTTAGAGTACTATAATGTTTGTTGTATAAATTTTTTACTTCCTTTCTGAAATTGATCCCGAGGTGTTTCATCTTTTGCGGTGTTATTGTGAAAGGCATGGTTTCCACAATTTCTCTCTTGGTCCATTCATTGCTTGTGTATAGTTATGCTATTAATTTTTGAGTGTTGACTTTGTATCCTGCTTCATTACTGAATTTAGTGATTGCATCATTAATTCTCTTGGGGGCCTTCTATGTACAGTATCATGTCATCTGCAAATAATGATAATTTCACTTTTTCCTTTCCAATCTTTATTCTTTTTATTTTTTTCTCTTGTGCAATTGCTCTAGCTAATATTTCCAGAACTACACTGAGCATAGTGCTGTCAGTGGGTATCATTATCTTGCTTCTCATTTTAATAAGAAGGGTTTTAAATTTTGTCTATTAACTATAATGTTGCCTGCTGGTTTTCATAGACTGCTTTTATCAGATTGAGGTAAATACCCTCTATTTTGATTTTCTGTAGTATTTTATCATGAATTAGTGATGGACTTTATCAAAAGCTTTCTGCATCTATTGAAATAATCATGTAATTTTTGTCTTTGGCTCAGTTGGTGTGCTGTATTGCATTTATGGTTGTGTGTATATTAAACCATCCTTGCATTCCTGGGATGCATTCCACTTGGTCATGATGTATAATCTTTCTGATGATTTGATGCATTCTGTTTGCTAGTATTTTGTTGAGGAGTTTGCATCTATGTTCATTGGAGACATTGGCCTACAGTTCTCTTTTTTTGGTTGGGTTCTTCTTTGGTCTTGGTGTCAGAGTAATACTTGCCTCCCTGAAAGAGTTTAGAATAATTGTTTTGCTTTCAATTTCATTGAAGAATTTGGGAAGACTTGGCATTAGATCTTCCCTAAATTATTTTAGATTTCAGCTGTAAATCAGTTAGGATCTGGGCTTTCCTTTTACTTTTCTTGATGGAACTTGACCTTGCACTTGCCAGACAGGTACTTAAGCCACTGAGCTATAGCCACAGCCCCATGGACTTGAGCTTTTCTATGTTGGCAAGTTGTTTTTCTTTATTATTACATTTTCTATTTCGATGGCTGACATTGGGTTATTCAGCATCTTGTATCTTCTTGATTTAGCTTTTGTGGTACATGCTTGTCTAGGAATCTGTCCATTTATTCTGTACTTTCCAGTTTGTGAGAGTAAGGATTTTTGAAATTAGTATTGATAATCTTATTAATTTCTATAGTGTCTGTAGTCATTTCATCATTTTCATTCCTCATTGCATGAATTTGAATTTTTTCTTTTTCTTTTTTTGTATTTTAGGGAGGAGTCTACAGGTTGTTCATGGTCTCACTACTAGATTAGACTCATAGTGATCTGCCTGTTTATAGCTTCCCAAGAGTGGGGATTACAGGGTCACATCACCATACTCAGTCTCAATTGCCCTCTCTGTATGCCTCCAGGGTCAGGGCTGGCACAGCAGGCCCAGGTATTGAGCCCCTAGCCCCTGTGCCTGCTTGCAGGCACTTTAATCTGCTGCGCTATTCAGCTGCCTCTGTGAATTTCAATTTTTTATTTCTTTTTTAAATGAGGTTGAATAGGGGCTTACCAATTTTATTTATTCTTTCAAAAAAACCAACTCTTCAACTCATTAGTTCTTTGCATTATTTCCTTCTTCTCTATTGTATTTATTTGTGCTCTGTCTTTATAATTTCCTGCCTTCTTTGAGCTTTGGACTTAATCTGCTTTTTGTAGAAATTTGTGATGCAGCATAAGATTGCTCATTTGGGATGGTTCTGTTTTCCTGATGTGAGAATTTATCACTATAAATTTCCATCTTAAGACAGCTTTCATTGCATCCAACAGGTTCCAGTAAGTTGTATCTGAATTTTCCTTTGATTTTAAATATTTTAATTTCTTCCATGACCCACTGATTGTTTAAGAGGGTATATTTTGTTTTTATGTATTTATAGAGTTTTTCCTGTTTCTTTCGTCAATAATTTTCAGTTTCATTGAATTATGATCAGATAATATGCATGGGATAATTTCGATTCATTTGCATTTACTTAAATATGTTCTATGTGCTAGCATATGATCTATTTTGGATTTGCAGCTCAGAAAAATCTATATTATAAACTTCTAGCTGGAGCACTGTAAAGGTTGACTAAGTCCATTTCTTCACAAGTTTGCTTTAGTTTTGCTATTTCTTTGCTTATTTTTTGCATGGTTGATCCATCCATTTGTGTCAATGGTGCATTAAAGTTCCCCAATACAATTATGTTATTGCTCATTAGATTTTTCATGTATGTTAAAATTTGTCTTATATAGTTGGGTTCTTCTACATTGCTTCATGTATATTTATAATTGCTATCTCTTCCTCTTCAAGTTTACCTTAATAAATATATAGTGATCTGCTTCATATCGTACATATATATAGTGATCTGCTTCATCTCTTTTAGTCACACTTTGTTTAAAGTTGACATTGTCAGCAACCATAATAACTACTCCTGTATTTGTCTGGGTTCCTATCACTTGGAATATTGTTTTTCATCCTTTGATTTTCAGTGTATTTATTTCTTTTTGTGTTAGATGTGCTTCTTACGTGCAGCATATTGTTGGATTTTGGTTCTTTATCCACTCTGCCAATTTGCTTCTTTTGTTTGGTAATTGAACCTGTTTATGTTGCTAGTCATAACTTATCTGTATTGGCTTATCTTTGGCTTTTTGTTTTCCTGCTGTAGGATCCCTTCTTTCCCCTTTTGCTTAATTACTTGCTGTACTTGGTTGTTTTCTTCTGTTGTTGTTGAATCTTTGCCTCTTTCTAAAATTCTGTTAGCACTTTTTGTAAGGTTGGTTGACTATCATGAATTTCTTCAGTCTTTTGTCATGGACGTATCTAATTTCTCCATTAAACTTGATACGTAGTTTTGCAGGATATATCAACCTGGGGTGAATGTTGTTTTCTTTCAAGACCTCAAGTATCTCACTACAAGCTCTTCTTGTTTTGATGGTCTGTGATGGGAAATTTACCGTAATTCTGATAGGTTTTCCATTACTGGTGATCTGTTTCTTCTCTCTAATAGCTTCTAATATTCTGTTCTTTTGATGCATTTCTCAAATCTTGATTTTTATGTGTTTGAGTGTTCATTTATTTTGATTATGGCTTAGCTGGAGTTATATATGCTTCAGTTATCTGTATATAAGATTACTTTCCCATGCTCAGGAAATTTTCTGCTACTACTTCTGCAAACACTGTTTTCATGTCTTTTGGTTTATCTCCAGCTGTTTCCTTGATACCTATTAGTCATATATATATATATATATATATATATATATATATATATATATAATATTACAACTGTTATATTGTTATAGCCTGGTTTCTCATTATTTTTGAGATGTTTCCTTTTGTGTTCACTAGCTTCAATGCTATCTTCAAGGTATGAAATTCAATCATCTGTTTCATTCATACGGTTTTGCCAGCTTTCAATGGAATTCTTAATGTCCTGGATATCTGTTAGAATCTGTTTCATGTACTCACATTTTTTTCTAATAAAGGTTATTCAATGTTTCCATCATCTTTCTATTCCTATTTTTAAAATCTGTATCTTCTTTAGATATATCAACAAATTCTATGATTGATGTTATTTGATTTTTTTCCTTGAGTGATCATTTCTGATCTGAATTTCCCAATAGCCTGATGAAGTTGTTTCTTTACTTCAGTTGCGATCATCTCAGAAATTTCAGTTGCATGACTTTCAAGTTGTTCTATGACCTTGTCTCCTGGACTTTGCTTGGGTGGGCTAGAGGTCTGAAAAAGCCTTTTGTTCCTTCCTTTTGTCATTCTTTGCAGTGTTGGTAGATGGATAGGGTGCAAGTCATCAAGTTTCTCAGGATTATGGGAGACCAGAGCAGGGCTCCTGCTGTGTGGTTTGCAGTGTGATTTCTATCTCATTAAGCAGAGTAGGGCAAGCTGCAATTCAAGAAGGATCCAATGATGATGAGTACAGGCTGAAGTTGTGCAAGGCTCTCTTGATGGCAGGTTAGCACAGGGTAGCTATTCACAAGGCTCCTGCAGGTTGCTGTGGTAATCACATCTCTAAGTGGTCTTCAGTGCAAGGAGGGGTGGCTGCCCTCAGCTAACTTTGGCAGGTAGGCTGGAAGGACCTTTATTTTTTATTTTTATGGGGGTTCACAGATAAGAGTTTGACTTGAGTCTCAGAGGAGATTTTGGACTTTGACTTTTCAGCAATGCTAGAACTATCATGATTTTGGTTTCTTAGTTATGGACTAGATGTGTTTTGCACAATGGGCTGGACAAGAATCTTTGGAGAGCCAGGGGTAGAATGTTTTGGTTTAGATCTAAAATATCTCCCTTAACTCTTCATATATTTATAGATGGGGTTTTTGGAGTGTGATTGGATCACTGGTGTGCTGTCCTCAGTGGATCAGTCTATTGATGAATTTGTGGCTGAATGATCTATCAGGAGGCAGGTCCTCACTGGAACAGGTATGTGGCTGAGAGCATCACCTGGATGCATTTTTGTCTTCAGTTCCTCTCTTCTCTCTCTGCTTCTTGACTGCCTCTTTCCTGCTGTACCACCTCTGCCTTGGAACAAATAAACCACAAACTGAATCCTCTGCAAGCCATAAGCCAAAATAAATCTCTCATCCTTTAAATTGTAGGAGTGAGGTATTTTGTTCCAGTAGCAGGAGACTGACTAATACAAATGCCCTTTGGAAACTAACTAGCTTTAGAAAATAGGCTGAGTATTACAGATTTGTGGTGTTAACATAAATGTGGCTCTGTTCTCCAGATCTCATACTTATTATAATAATCAAATAAAATATTAGCTACCCACTTATTTTGCTCACAATGACATCATGATCAATATGAAAACTTCAAATTCTTCTCTATGTGAATTAATTTTTATTCTTCTTTGGACCTGCTGCCTGTGACACTAAATGCATGCTCTTCATCTCAGTGGTTGTGAGTCTCCTTTCTTGATTTCTGTCATCGAAGAATGTCATGTTGAAATCAAGAGTGCCCATTCAAAATCAGCATGCTTTAACTTTTATATTGACCTACCAAGGACACGGATACTGGTGTACTTCTCAGGGAAACTGATGCTTTTCACATGTATGCACTTTAGAGTTGAATCTTTGACAATGCCTGGAGGTGGGAATTTAAAATCTACTTATTATATAACTTTTAAGGATCCCATGCATTTAATAGAAACTAGCCTGATTTCTTGTTTTTATGCTGTATTTGTGTCTCTGCTTCTGCTTTTTTAGAGAAGTCATGTGCCAAATGCAAAATGCCAAATGCTTACCTTGAATAGTTATTCTTACTTCTTTGCTACTTGAAGTAGTACATTCTACTGTGTCCCATTCCAAGGATTCATGGGCTGCCATCCTTTAATGTACCTACTTCTCTATTAGTTTTAATTTCAATAAAGTCTGTTTTATTCCTCTGAGGATGTTTTTCTTTCAAACACATCAAGCACAAACAACATACTAGGCAACTATTCTCAGCTGCAGACAATAGAATGAATTTCACCAAGTTAAAGCAGATTTCTGAAAGCAGACAGCTACCCCTTGTCTGCTGCCTCCATCCATCTTATGTCCTTCTGTATGCAAGCTGCAGGCCTCCAGGGACTATCTCAGTAGTTCTGCACCCTGGATTCCAAGTAGGTCCTTGAAATGGGAGCCATCAAGCCAAAGATGAGGTCTTAGAAAGAGTGGGAAGTTAGGGATGTATCTTTCTTGATCAGGTAGTGGCTAGTCTCATCTAGGGTTCCACTCTCCTGGCCTTAGCTTTCCTTTTGGAATCTAAAGTCTATAGCTGTTTAATTACTCATTTTGCTCATTTCCTTATATCTTCCCATATTCTTGCAGTTATACTTTTAATATGTTTCTCTCAACTTCATGCTTCTTTTTAAAAATGTATTTAGTACAAAGTGTACAGGGTCTCACTACACAGATCAGACTTATAGTGATTCTACAGTTTTCAGCCTTCTAAGTGCTGGAGTTACAGGCACGTGCCACCATGCCCAATCTCAATCACCCATCTCAGCACACCCTGGGAGCAGAGCAGGCACAGCATGCTGGGGGTTGAACCTGATCCCTGCACTTGTAGGGATCTGGCAGGCCAACTTCTGAGCTATCTGGCAGGCCAACTCTGTGCTTCTGTGTACTATATATCTACTGCTTCCTTTTGGGAGCCCAACAGCTATAGGTTCAGAGTCTGAGATTGACAACACCACCTGCTACTGTTTCAAAGACCAGGAAATTCCCAATTAAAAGGGCATCCTCCCAGATGGTAGGTCTAGAAGTGTGTCAGGTTTTCCATGACGAGGCAGCTGCTTCATCAGGGGCTGCTCCCTGTCTGGGACTTCAGAAGGACAGTGACACTGTTGTTACCACCCAGTGAGATGCAGTCTCCTCTCAATCTCTTCATGTAACTGAGTTCTGAATTACAGTTGCACAGGTGCACCTAGTGGTGGGATTTAAATGGCCTGTCATTGCTGAAACAGCAAGGGAGGGAGGAAAATAAGTACTGGGAGGATGGATTGATGCACATTTACAAATATGGAGAGATGTTCCGAAACTTTGGATCCTATGTGAAGGGCAGATGTTCACTTCTTATTAACTTAGTTTTTTCTTCTATCCCACTCATCCCACCAACTCTAAGTTTTTCCATTTCTCATTCCCTAATTTCCCTTCATTTGGCTCTATTGTTTAATCTTCAGCAATTTTGTTTGTTTTAAAAACAGGGCTGTAGGGCAAGGGAGATAGCTCCATGGCACAAGTGCCTGCCTGGCAAGTGCAAGGTCATGAGTTTGAACCCAGTTCCGAAAAAAAAAAAAAAAAAAAAAAAAACAGGGCTGTGGAGATAGCTCAGTGGTCTAAGCACCTGCCTAGGCAAGTGCAAGGACCTGGGTTTGATCTCCAGCACTGCATGCTGTGCTGGTCTTGTCCCAGGCATGCTGAGCTTGCCACTAAGATCAGGTGTGGTGGTGCACACCTGTAATTTCAGTACTGTGGAGGCAGAAACAGGATGATCACTATGAGTCTGAACTTCATAGTGAATGAGACCCTGTACCAAATATATAAAAACAGTAATGCAAAAAAAACAAAAAAACAAAAAAACAAACAAAAAAAAAAACACCAAAAAAACACTAAGCTAAAAAGCAAAATAAAAAAAAAGCCTCAGAATATCACCTTCAAGATATTTAAGAGTTCCTCTTTTAGGTGAAAGTCTATAGAGGTACCTTGTGGATAGGATGTAGTCTGTCCTTTCATGAGATCTTAAACTTGTTCTTTCCTACAAGAAAAGCTTGGCCATCTTTGAAGAAACAGGTCATATTTCCTAAATCTGAGGTCTGAGAATTCTCAGAATTCTTCCTTTCACAATTACATATTCCTGCTAGGTTGGATTTCCATCGTTGATTTAAACAAAAATAATATATGACAATACGGTGAATACTGAAGCTATGAGAATTCAGCTGTGTGTTGTTAAACCAAGTAGTTTTGATTTTTTGAAAAAATATGAGTGCTATTCTCACACTTGTTTTGTCTTGGAATATGATAATTTCTCTGTATAATAAATATTAATAGCAATTTTTTTTCCTTTTCTTCATCCGAGTTTTTCCTTCCCTTTGAACAGATTCTTTCCCTTTCACAGTGTCTACTGTACCTTTCAGATTTTATTTAGTCTCAGATTTTTACACTAGTGAGACAATATGATGTCTGCACATATGAGTCTGATGTATTTCACCTACCAGTATGGTCTCTAGTTGCAAAAGAAAGAAGGGAAGGGCCTGTTGAGATAGTTCAGCAGTCTAAAGCAACTGCTTAGGAAAGATCAGGCAACTGCAGGGACTGCGGTTTGATCCCCAGCACCACATGTTGCACCAGCCTCACCCCCAGGGCAGGCTAAGTTGGCCATAATATTTAAAAAAAGGATATATATACATATATATATATATATATATATATATATATATATATATATATAGCTTGGATAATTGTACTGCTGATTTCTGCTGGTCTATTGAAAAAAGTGGCTAATGTTTAATATTTTCTTCCTTTTTAGTTTCTTTAAATTTTTAAAAACTAATTTTGCAAGTTTATATCTGGTAACCTAAATAACTAATTTGAATATAACATTGTGCAATACAACAACCATTGATCCATTGCTGTTATTTGGTTAGTGAAATTATGTATTGTTTCTAGTTTTAACCATTTTGTATTCTCTTTAAAAAATAAAAAAAAATAATAAATTAGAGCTGGAAAGGTAGCTTGACAGTCTAAGAATCTGCCTGGCAAACATAAAGATCCAGTTTCTATCCCTACTGCTGCATGGTGTGCCAGCCCCATAACCTTTGGCACACGTACTAGGTACTGAAACAGGGTGTAGTGGTGCATGCCTGTAGTCCCAGTGCAGGTGAGGCTGAGATAGGAGGATCTCTATGAGTCTGAGCTGTGGCAAGATCCTGTATCCATTAAACAATTTTAAAATAATTATTTTATACAATAGTAAATAAAATCTAATATTCAAATAAATGAATATTAAAAATTTCTGTTTTACTTATTTTTTCTTTTAAAGAGAAAAACTTTAAAAAACAGAGTTTCAAGACATATTACTAGGAGAATTACAATAATTAATACATTATATATCGTTGCCTCCATGGTCGTTGCTCAGAGTACAAGATATAGGTATGATATTTTGTCCAAATGATATTAGCACAAATATCCTTTCCAATGAACTAAGATAAGCTAGCTGTGCAACTATCTGAATTATCTTGTATATAAATATATATTTTTATTTTCCCCTTTCATCTCTTCTCTTTTCACCTATCATAGCTGCCTTTACTTTTGAGCCATGATGTATCAGTTAATAACATCTATTGTACATTTTGGATCTTATTTACCTGTTCAGTTTCTCACATTGATAAGACAACATGTTGTTTACATATGTGGATCAGATTTAGTTCACTTATGAGTATGGTCATAATGAGTTGCATTCATTCATCCATAAAAGCCACCAGTTTACTCTTCTTTGTGGCTGAGGAGTACTCCAATGTATGAAAAAAACACACATCTTTTTTATCCATTGCTCTGTTGATGGGCATTTGGGTTATTTCAAAGTTTTAGCTATTGCAAATTATACTGCTAAAAATATGGGTGCACATATATCCCTGTGGTATGATGTTTT
>PVKN010044748.1:0-10044 GCA_004027915.1 Capromys pilorides
TCAGGTTCTTACACTATGGAGACAATACAATATTTAGACATGTGGGTCCAATTTATTTCACTTATGAGGATAGCCTCTAGTGTCATCCACTTACCCAAAGGCTTTGAGTTTGTCTTTCTTATAGCTGAGTAGTACCCCATTATGTAAAATAGCCCTTCATTTTTGTCTCTGTCTTCTAGTTAGTTCTCTGCATAGATCAGATCTTCTTAAATATAATGTTCAGCTTCAAAAACTCAGCTTGTACATTTTCTGCACTTAACATTGTGTAGGTGTAACTGTGAAACTAAACATTACATGTGCACTGTTACATTTTACTGTATATATAATTCCCTTAATTTCCAGAAAACAATTTTCGAGCATCATGGTGCCAAAAACTGATTCTGATGAAACTGGTTCTGATGTAGGCAGTAAGAACCCTTGACCTTTGTTTTTTTTCTTTTCTTCTGTACAAATTTGGTGGATTTGTTGTTGATGTTGTTTTGTTGTTTTGTTTTGTGGAATTGGAGGTTGAACTCAGGTCCTTGTGCTTACCAAGAAAGCGCTTATTCTACTAAGCTATTTCCCCAGCCCTCTCTTTTCTTCTTCTTCTTCTTTTAATGTATTTAAAACAGAATCTGCAGGGTCTCACTACACAGATTGCATTTGTAGCGATTCTTTCTGTTTTTCAGCCTGCCAAGTGCTGAGATTACAGGCCCAACTAGCGCACCACCACGCCCATTGATGTTTCTTTTGATAATGCCTTGGAGAGGGACTTGAGTCTGAGACTAGGATTGGGACAAGCGAGAACCATCAGTTACGCTAATGGTGAACCTTCTAGAGACAAGTACCCAAACTGTAACCCAAAACTCTTTTACTTATAGCAAAGCCCCAACACTGCATTAAACCTGAATACTGAGCTTTTAGTTAGAAAACAGAGTTCCTATGTTACCATCTTTTGTTTAAGAAAAAATAATCTGCATGCCATAGTTTTGCTACCAGCAGTCTATGCTTTGCAACATGTTTCATCTGAAGATCAGTTTGAGGGGCATTAAGAACCCAGGTAAGAAGAATACTGTGTCCTGGCACAGACAAAGGGCACTCCATACAAGATTTGGGTTGTCTTGGAATACAAGGAACCTTGTGAGGTGGTATTTTCCTTTGGGGCAAGAATAAGAGCTTAAGGCCAGAACAATGCTGTATGAGCCATCTAAAATTAGAGATGGAGAGGAGAGTGACATACCTGTTCTCTTTCTACTCTCAGGTGTACATGTATACATACACTTCCTTTTTCTTTGAAGCAAATTACTTTTTGAACTTGAGAAATACAACACATGAGCCCCTGAAAACCTTTATTTGTTGTAGTCTTTGTTTTCTCTTCCTAACATTTTATATGGAAAAATTTGAGTCATTGTTAGAAATATGTCTGTTAAATACCTAAATATCCACTATCAAGATTCTATAATTCACATATTTTTTGTACCCTTTATCTGTTTATTCCTGTATCCATTTGTCAATCTTAAGATTTTATGTTTCAAAATAAGTATATTTAGTACCCACACACTTGAGCATGTCTGAAATTTTAACTGGTAAACCAATGATAACTGTTCACCATTGGTTTTTAGGTGAAGTTTATTCATAATATGCAGTTCGTACTTATTCTACTCCCTTAGTTAAGTTCATATATCTGTGTAACCTGTGGTTCTGTCAAGATAACCATCAGCACAGAAGGCTTTTTTATGTACCTTCCAAGTCAGTTTTCTTCTAAAATTTCCTGTTCACACTACTTTGTTAACAGCACTTTCAGAATAAAAAGAAATGAACATTAAGAAGTAGGGACTTTGGGAGGTGATGGGAATAGTGCCCTTACACAAGAGATTTGAGAGAACCATTTGACCCCAATGACACTAAATCTGCTGCCACCTTAATCTTAGAAATCTAAACTGTGACTAGTAAATGTCTGTTGTTTATAAATTATAGAGTATATTTTGTTGTAAGAGCCTGAATTGGTGAAGGCAGAAAATGGTGTACAGGTGAGATAAGAGCAGTAGAGGAGGCCTGTTTTCTAGGAGATGACCTCAATAGTAGTGAACAGAATGTAGAGGTAGTGACCATATAGGCCACTATGACATCTCAGATAAAAATAAGGAGTGTGTTGTTGAAAACTGAGAGACAGGCTATACCTGTTATGTGACAGAAAATGGCTGGATTGTGTTTGTGACTTTGTGCTTTGTGGTCAGTGAACAAGATAGTTGTAGAAATACCCAAGCAAAGTGTTGAGGATACACATGGCTTTTCTGTGTAAAATGGGAGATGAAAAACTCAAGTTAAATACAATATTTTTTTTTTTTTTCTTTTTAAGAGAGCTTACAGACTTGGAAAAGCCTCAGCCTGCCCAGGTTGTAAAGAATATATATGCTTGGAAAAGAGACACAGGGTGTGGCCCGGTGAACTTTGGAAGAGATTAGTGTGGTAGGTGGCCAGTAGTGCTGTTCCTTAAGAGTAACCTTGAAAGTGTGACAGGTCCCAGACTGCCCTGTCTGTTTCAGAGGCTGAAGGCCTGGGCCTTGGGTACAGAGTGATTTCAAGGCTTTGCTCCCCACTTTACAGTGTAGCACTCTTTGGCCACCTCAGCTGTGCTTTCTGTGGACTGTTGTGTGGCGTGGGACATAGCAGCCACCCGTCTGGAAACACTGGTTGTGAAACCTGGCATTGTCTGTGTTGTCTCCTCGAGGGCAGTGTGTTAAGGGGGTGGTGACTGTTGATCTGCACCTCCATTTAGATTTTTGGGGATGTCCTGGAGTTCACTCAACTGCCACAGCGGTGGGACACTGCTGAGAACCCCTACTTGGGCATTGGTTTAGTGGACTGCAGGGTTGGGGCTGCCCCATAGTCCTAAAAGAGCCACTGGTCAGTAACTCTAGCTCTCCAGAACTGCTTTGTGAGCTCTGCTTACCAAAGCCATGGGAGGGGGGCCGACTAGAGCCTTAGTGGCCCAGCAGCACAGAGTATCATGGGGGCAGAGAAACTATCAGAGAAAACTGTCCTGTTGGGTTTAATGTTTGCCTGGTTGGGTTTTGATTTGGTAAGTCATATTATCTCTTCTGTTTTTCCCCTTTGGAATTATCTGACCCTCCACTGTCTGTAGCCTCCCAAGCGCTGGGATTACAGGCACATGCCATCACATCCAATCTCAGCACACCCTGGGGTGGGGCTGGCACTGTACACTGGGGATCGAAACTTGGTCCCTGTGCCTGCCTAAGCAGGTGCCTTAGTCTGCTGAGCTATCTGGCTGGCTCAGTATATATTTAATAGTATGTCTGTGGTACATAATGGCTACTTCCATAGCTAGGATCTGGTACATGGTGAATGGAAATGTATCACTGTTCATTTGACAAGTTCTGCACTAGAAGAGAATTTGCATCAGGATACACTTTTGAGTCTTACTCCTGCCTGATTTAGGTGAGACTGGACTTATAGGCTTTTGAGTTGTTGCTAAAATGAGTAAGACACTTGAGGCCACTGGAAGGCTAGATATATCTTACGTGAGAAGGACATGCATTTTGGGCTGTCAGTAATGACGTGCTGTGATCTGAGTGTTTGTGTGTCCCCCAGATTCATATGTTGAAACTTAAATCTCTGATGTACTAGTAAGATGAGACCATGAAGATGTGATTAGGTCAAGAAGGAAAGAATCCTTTGACCCTTCCACCATGAAAGTGTCATGAGGCATGGGCCCTCATCAGACGCTAAGTCTGCCATTGACATGTGTTGATGTTGGACTTAGCAGCCTATCGAACTGTGAGAAATTTCTGTTTATAAAATATCAGACTGATTGAATGAAGATAGGCCTTCATTCAACAATTGGAAGAAGATAATTTTTTCTTTCTTAAAAGACTGTGAATTAGAAGTTTTGGCAGGGTTGGTTGGGATGTAATTTTGCAAGGAGTCTGAGTTTTATTTTTTATCTGATGATAGTTTTTGAGGATGGCAGTAATGAGAAAAGCGAAGTGTTGAGTTAAATATTTATCCTACTTGTCATATTTGGTACTCAAGATGTGTGTGTGTGTGTGTGTGTTTGTGTTTGTGCACATGCGTGTGCATGTGTTTGCATTTCCACCATTCTTGGTTCTTTGCCTGTCTGCTTTCTCCGTCTTTGCTGATAATTCTTTCTCTTTTTGATCTGGAGTATTTAAAACTGTGTTCTTGGTCCTTTGCTATACCTTATAACCTAACTTTTACCTTTTAGAGCTTCTGACTTAAAGTTTTGTCAAGAAATGCTCACATCTGTACCCATAAGCTATCAACACTTAGCAGGATTCTAATTACGAAGAAGATATTTCTGTAAGTCCCTATTTATTTTGTACTTCTGTTCAAGAATCTGTAGCAAGAATATTTGTTCTAATTGTAACAAATGAGATGTGTAGAAAAAAATATGTAAACTTTGAGCTAAATGAATAGGTTACACTGAGCTGCTAAGAACAGATTCCCAAAATGACGCTGTAGAGTTTGTCTGTTATGGGAGCCTCCTGGCAGCACAGACCCCCAAAGCAGGGCTGGTGAGCCTTTTAGGGACAAGTGCCCACACCGTGACCCAAAACCCACTTATTGATTGGTAAGTGCCAGCTGCAGTTAAACATTAGTACTGAAGTTTTAGTTTGGAAAATATTCATATATTAACATTTTTTTGTCTTTAGTTCACCCTTGCTGCCACTGCCAGTGTTGTTGAATCAGCTACTTCTATATATTTCAAAAGTTGAGCAGTTACTCATGTCTTAATGCCTACACTTATGTCTGCTTGCTCACACTTAGTCCATGCAAGAAACGTTTGCTTCAGGGGCATTTGGCATCAGGTCAGCTCTCAACCTATATAAAACAGCAAGTCCATATGAGGACTTGATTGGAGTGAGCCTGCAGTCAGTGAAAAACTGGGGTCATTTTCCTCAGGTTCCCTCAGTGTGACAGATAGTGTTCAGCCTTTTCCAATTTTGTTGCTTTTAGTTTTCTGAGACAGAAGCTAGTATTTACATTTTTTATGGCAGAAAACTAGTTCATTTACTGCCTAACAATGTAAGAAAAGTCCAAAAGTGAAGATTGAGTATGTACGTGATCGGACCTCATCATGTGCTTCCTTTCTTTATTGAATGAACTCAACTTCATTGTTTTTGATCCTTTGATAGTCACAGAATATTTGCTGCTGTTCATCCCCTATGTAATAATTTCAGATCCACAGGAAGGCGAGTTCTGCTTTCCGTAGATAGGTGAGGGAGGACTTTTCACTATCTTTGTTCTGTAGATCATTAGGCAGTCTGAAACTTATGGGACCTTTTCTCAGAGAAGTCTGTTTAAATAAAATACATAGTACTGCAAAAGAAACAAGTTATTTTGATACATAGTACCACAAAAGAAATTAGTTATTGAAATATAAAAATATACGAAAATGTTATAAAGATAATTTAAAAATTATGAGATAGTAATGAGTGCTGTTTTGTTGAAAAGACTTAGCGTGGGGGCCAGGGATACAGCTCAGCAGCTTAAGCACCTGCCTGGCAAGCACAAGGTTCTGGGTTCAATCTCTGGTATGGCTGGGGGGGGGGGGGGGCTTAATGTGAGTCTAATATCTGCCAAGTGGTAATGAACTAATGTTCATTGTTACTATTTGGAGATGTCTCTAACCAATGATCATGTGATAGGAAAATAACCTGTGACTTGTATTGATAACAAGCTGCAATTTGCAATTTCATTTGCAGGTTAGCAAAAGTAAACATGTAAAATTTTTCCTCATGTAAGTTTATAGACATCATGATTTTATCTTCAAACCTTCAGAGAATCTGTAACTTCACTGTCTACTTAAGAGTTACTGCTGAACCAGGTATGGTAGCTGAGGCAGGAGGATTGCAAGTTGTAGCCCAACCTGGGCAACTTAGTGATTTAGCAACGTGCTGTATTGAGGAGGAAAAAAAGAGGGTTGTGTGGCTCAGTGTGAAGGCCCTGGGTTTAATTGTCAGTACCATCATTAAGTAAAACAACAAAAACACACTCACAGCAACACTGGTAAAGGAGCTTTGCTGTTCTCAGAAACCTAAGAAATAGGTTCTTGTGTCTCATTGACTAGATTATGTGGATATTTCTGAACCAACCACTGAGGCTACAGAAATAGGTTAGGTTCATTTGTCAAGCTAGCTTCTGCCTACTTCTGGAGCTGAGAATAATTCCTGCCTAAACAGCATAGTGGAGAGAGATAGATTCCCAAAGGAAAATTAAGGGCCAGTGGATGCTGAGGAGCAATAGCAGATGTCTGTTATATCACCCTTTGTTTATCCTTTCTCCTTTGTGCCCATAGTCAAGTAGTTGTTAACTTTTGATGATTTGTCATTTTGTATCTAATGTCTCTGCTTAGACCCTAATCCTGTAATAGAGAATCTGTGCAATAGTACATTGGGTTGCAAAAAGAAAACTTAAATTTAGACTTTGGTATTTTCAGTGTTTTGTGTGTGTGTGTGTGTGTGTGTGTGTGCATGCGTGCGCGCGTGCGCACGCGCGCACATATGTGCACATGCTGAGGATTGAAATACTATATCCTCACCTTTTTATTTTAAGGTAGGTTCATGCTAAGGCAGGACTTAAACTAAAAATCCTCTTGCTGAGCTTCCCTTTAGTGGTAGACGTATAGCATCTATTTTTACACATCATGTTGTTTGTAAATATGTGTGTTGGTACAGTGGTATCTCAGTTCAAGTATCCCATTTATGAATATATGTACATGAGTGGAAACATGCTAGTGGGAAGGAAGGAGAGGGTCAGTAAAATTGAGATGACTAGAAATACAGTGAGCCATATATATATGTAATTTAAGTGTTTAGTTAGCCACATATTTATAAGTGAAAAATTTTTCTTCTTTTTTGTGGCTCTGGTAACTGAACATAGTGCCTTGTACATACCAGGCAAGTGTTTTATCACTGAGTTATATCTAGCTTGAGTAAAAATAATTATAAAAGGGCTTTTTTTTACGGTACCAGGGATTGAACTCTGAACCTTGTACTTGCCAGGCAGGTGCTTATAGAAAGGCATTTCATGTAGTTTGTCCAAAACGTGATTTCAGCACATACACAATACACAAATTATTGAAGAGATTTATAACTTTTTAATACTGTCTTTGAATTATGGTGTGCATTTTATACTTTTGGTTTATTTTGAGACAAGTTCTCACTATACAGTTCAGGCTGGCTTTTTTTTTTTCTTTTTTTTTTTTTTTTTCCCAGGGGGTTGGTTTTTTTGTAACATAGTCTTGTACTGTAGCCTAACCTGACCTTGAACACTCAGTGGTCTTCCCACCTCAGCCTCCCAAATGCTGGAATTATAGCATGTGCCAGCACTCCCAACTGCATCTTATACCTAAAGCACACAGAAGTTCAGATCAGATACAGTTTAGGTCTCAGAAGTCACATGTGGCAGTTCCACATGGACGTGCTGGGGGGCTACGGGACTGAGGGATTCTCTGGCTGTTACTACTGCTGTCGCCAGAGTTTCCACCCCTGTGCCTTCCAAAGTCTCTTCGTGAAGTCTCTGCGCGCTGGCCGTCCTTGCCTCTGGGGGATGGGGTCGCACGTGGCAGTCCCAGTGCACTCCCTCAGCTTCATGGGGTGCAACTTTTTGCACCAGTGTCTGGTCTTGTCTGCTCTGAGCTGGCGCCCCATCAAAATCTGAAAGATTCAGGGCAGAGACAACACCCATGGCCTCTGAGATTTTGAAGCCAGCTTCATAAGGCTGTTGGACAAAATAACTAATGGCCCTCGAATTGAAATAAACAGGAACAACCTTATATTTTCAGCCTGGCCTCCTGTATGGTGGATCCATGGAACATGACTGTAGTGTCTTTCGTGGCATTGGCTGTTACCTGGAGGGGCTCCTTTGCCTGGCTCCATTTATGAAGCACCCCTTAAGAATAGTTCTTCGAGGAGTGACCAATAACTAGGTTGATCCTTTAGTTGATGTTCTCATGCAACAGCTCTCCATCTGTTGAAACAGTTTGGGATTGATGGTGTATCCTTTGAGCTAAAGATTGTGCGCTGAGGAATGCCTCCTAGAGGTGGAGGTGAAGTATTCTTCTCATGTCCTATCAGCAAGGTCCTGAAGCCCAGTCAGCTCAGAGATTCAGGAGAAATCAAATGTATCAGAGGAATGGCGTACTCTGTGTGTGTGTCACCTCAGATGGCAAACCGGATTATGAACTCTGCAAGGAGCATTCTCAACAGGTTCATACTTGACATCTATATTTACACAGACCACAGAAAAGAGCCAGCTCTGGGAAGTCACCAGGTTTTGGGCTGTCACTGTTGCTGAGACCACCAGTGGCATCTTCCTCAGTGCTGAACTGGCCTCCAACCCCCGGGCCAGGGAGCAGCTGTACTTCCAGAGGACCTTGGTAGAAACTGTGCCAGGCTGCTGCTTGAGGTGTATAGGAGTGGATCTGTAGACTCCACCAATCAGAACCTAGCTCTGCTGCTCATGACCCTTGGACAGCAGGATGTTCTAAAGTCCTGCTAGGACCAATCTTTCCCTATACGATAGATAGAATTTTTACAGCATTTGAAGAGCTTTTTCCAGATTGTGTTTAAAATTGAAACCAAACCCTGTGGGGAAGAACTCAAGAGCGGGGATAAAATCTTGATGACCTGTGTTGATATTGGCTTCTCTAACTTTTGCAAGACCCTCAAGTGATACTGTGACAAGATAAGTGCCTGTTGCCTACATACGAAGCAGAAGCTGCCAAAGGGGCCAAGTACAGATGCATTCATCCAGGACAGGATAGCCTGTATATTAAGGATTACTTCTTAACTTCCTATTAAAAATACCAGTATACAAGTAAAAAACCATCTGTCCATCATGTGGTTTCTAACCAGCCATTCTTCCATGGCATTCCCATTCCTTGGGGGCCCGGGCATGATGGAACAGCAGGGTTCCTGTGCTCTGTCCATTCACATCCTGAGCCCCTGTGCTGTGGTTTCTTCCAGCCCTGCAGAATCTGGAGCTGTTGTTTCTGTGAGGACTGTCCTCAGCTTCTGTTGTGGGGCTTAACTGTAACTGTGTGTGTGGAAGCTTTTTAGTGTGCATCACACAGTGCTGTATAGATGTCAGAAGCTGGTATGTTAGACCGTCTCATCCATCTTGGATTGCTGTCATGGACATACTCTATTTCTTCTTGGTTTATTGTGTATGTAAGGGATGGGTTCCTGGAAGAGGAGGGCAGATACTGGATATTTCTGGAAGCTTTCTGTCACAGATGTGCCATATATGTTCTTAAGTTATACCCACAATGTCCCTGTGATACAAACTGCAGTGTCTCCATGAGAAAACTCAAAAAGCTTAAAAAAAAAAAAAAGTCACATGTGGCTATTAGCTGCTTTATAGTAGAAGCACAAATTAGGCCAGTAGTCACTCTGAACTCAGATTTCTATAATTGTCCCTGATGGCTTTTATAATTTTGGTATTCTCTTCAGTCTTTTTGTACAAAGTTGCCAGGTTAATTGGGCAAAAATTCTACTGGGATACACTCTGTTGACCAGACACTGTGTCAAGAGTTTTTTGGCCTCATGTTTGTGTTTAAAATGGAGCATGCCTATAACACGCTCCCCACTTTGCCGCTGTTGTGTTCAGGACATTGAGGCAAAAAGATTGAAGCAAGTTCTGGGCCAGTTTTGGCTACACATTGATTTCAAAGCCAGCACGTTGGACATGGTGGTGCACACTTATTATCCCAGCACTCAGAGGCTGAGACAAAAGTATTACCATGAGTTTGAGGCCAGACTGTACTCCATAGTAAGTTCAAAACCAGCCTGGCCTACATAGCAGGAGCTTGTCTTTTTTTCTTTTTTAATTTTATTGATTTTAATGAGAATGAAATAATGAGACAGTTTCAAAACAGAGTAGGACGGTTACAATAATTAATACATTGCATATTGTTGCCTTTGTAGTAGTTGTTCAGAGTACAAGATGCAGCCATGATATCTTGTCTAAACACTATTATTACAAATCTTTCTTCTCATTGAACAAAGAGAAAGTAGCTGT
>PVKN010044749.1:0-10044 GCA_004027915.1 Capromys pilorides
CTCCTCCTGCTTCTCCTCCTCCTGCTCCTTCTCCTCCTGCTCCTCCTCCTCCTGCTCCTCCTCCTCCTCCTGCTCCTTCTTCTCCTCCTCCTTCATCTCCTTCTCTTTCTTCTTCTATTGGGGGTTAACACCAGGTTTTTGACACTGACCTGTATTGGCAAACCTATTAGTTTACAGATAGGTTTCTGAAAAGTCATTAAGTTTCCTGGGTTGAATACGACTCTTGATCTTCCTGCCTCAGGCTCACCAAACACTGGAATTACAAGCGTCCAGCATCACGCCCAGCTTGAGCATACTGTGCCCCTGGTATCAGCAGTGAACATTTGTTCTGAAATGTATTTGTCATCATCATTTGTAAGAATAAAAGATGCTGCAAATCTGTGATAACTCCGAGAAAGTAAAAAGCATGATAATGGTACTCATTCTAGGAGAGAATTAGAAGGAAGAAGAATGCTGTATTGTAAAAAGACAGAGAATAAAATATTTCCTTGGATCTCACAAAGAAAATTTTAGCCAGCTTTGTAGGCAAGAAGAGTTGAATTGCAGTGGTAAGGTCTGCACCCCACCCTGGCCTCCCAGTGTTCTGCTCCATGCCGTGTGCGAAGGGATTGCTTCATGTTCACCACTGATTGCACCTCCTCCAAGATCCGTAACTTCTTTTATGGCTGGCAGAAAAAGACAAAACTACTTCAACTGTCCCGTGGGATTGTACGGCCTGGTTCCCATATCCTGCTGCAGACCTATCTTCCTCCTCTTTTCTCAGTGCTGCATTCTCTGTGTATTCCCTGTTTTTATTTCTGTCCTTGGTTCATTCTTAAAATTTGCATTCCTTTTTCTTCTGCCACATGACCTCATATTCTTTCCTGAGTCAGTGTAATTCTCCATTAATGACATCTTAAATTCCTGATAGGTCAAATCCCACTCTTATAGCTAAAATCAGTAGCCCCTTCATGCTATTCTTGATAGCTTCTGTCTTTAGTAGATGGGATTCTGCAAAGGCAGGGTCTCGAATGATGAATCAGTACACAGTTCATATTCTTCAAATAAATTAATGGATAAATTAAAGTGGGCATTGAAACTACTGTAGAGGACGGATTAAATGTGCCTCTTCAGCTTATTACCTGTAGTAATATGGCTGTGATGAGGATCAGAAGGAAAGAAATGCAATAAAGAAGAATTTAGGATTGTGGCATTTTCAAGATAGATGTGATTTACCATGTTTAAATGATCAAGTCAAAGAACACTGTGTCACACACACAGACACACACACACACACACACACACACCTCTTCACTTGCTGTGAAAATGTTGGCAAACATAATCTTCTAGCCTCTCTTTTCACACTTGCATCCTTTAAAAATAGTGCATTTATTTTTTCACTGTTCAATAGACTATAAATGGTCCCAAGCTCTATGCATAATATCTTTTTACTGCCCTGTCTTTCTCAGGTTTTCAATATAATGGTTTGTTGCTCTTGAGATAATAGTTTGAAAAATCATACAAGCTGTTGCAATATTTGCATGGTGATTATATGCTAAACAGCAGCTTGGATTTTCTATTTCCATCTGCTTCAACTTAGTAAGTGCAAGAGGGATTATTATTATTATCATCATCATTATTATTATCATTGCAATTATCTGAATTCCAACGTAGGAAACAGACAAAATGCATATAATCTTTAGATGGATAAAAATAAATTTGCTGAGAGGAAATTTTTGTTTTACATAATAAAGTCTTTCAAATTCAATTCTTTTCTCAATTTTAAAAGGGCAAGTTTATTCAAGTGTAAATAATATGCTCATGTCTGTGACTAATGAAACCATTTTGAAATAATAAATTAGTCTGCAAAGCTTTCAGCATGTATTCTTTTTAACACTCTGCCCTTCGGTCGCTTTGAACAATGAAGGTAAAGCCTCTCTTTGCTTATAATCACCGTTTATTTCTAAGAATAGAAACACTTCACTGATGTGAAACACCTTTTGCTACAGATCTGAAAACCAGGATAGAAATACCTAGGGTTCCTGTAAGTCCGAAAATCCTGCATATAACTCTGGCGATGTGTTGCATGCAGTTGCAGTCCTTTCTACTTTTGCGTGGGTCTCTGTACTATTAATTTATCTATTACAAGGTATCGAATACTCCTTACAATCCGTACTTGTTCATTTAATTTCAGTGGAATTATTGGAACTAGAGTAAGTGTAGATAATTTTTCATGGATCTTTGACTTAAATATGGTTCAGGAATATTTCTTTTCTGCAGTGTTAACTCCTGTAACTCTAAAATATTCAAAGTTTAAATTTTATCATACAGAAGTCTTTCCAAAGGTAGAGTATATGCAGAATATTAATTTTCAAGATATATAAAATTAAAAAGAATTTTTGAATAAGAAAATTCTCTGCTACACTGCAAATAGTTTGGAAGAGGAAAGGTTCTATGCCCTTTTGGCACTAAAACTACTAACCCAAATCTGTGCATGGATGTGACCTCTTGCTGAGCAATGAAGATGAAAACGTAGCTTTCAGCAGCTCTGTGCCTCCCAGCCCTCTGCGCTGCTTCGCACTGCTTCTGTCTTCCTTTACCACTCTAGCAATGCTTACTGCCCTTTCTATGAAGCACCTTCAAGTCCAAGCAATTTTCCCTCCCCAGAAGCTCGCAGCTGCTGTTCTGTGCCCTCTGTCTGATTAGAACACCCTGCCCACCCCTGCACTTGGGTCAGGTTGGCCTTGTTGACGTCTTGCTGTTGTTCACTCAGAGAGGCTCTCTCTGGCTGTAGAAATTACATATCCGCATCTACTGACTCATCACATCACGTCATTTGCCTTCAGGTTATACAAAATAGTTCATAGTCACATATACGTTCATCTTACCCAGGTCAAGTAGTGTTTGTGTCCCTCATTTCCTCTAAGTTCCACCAGGGATGAAACCTTGACTGTTTTGTCCTCTAATGTATCTCATTGCTTACTTATGTGCTTGTGGCCTGCTCCTTGGTTTATACATATTCACTGAACAAATAAATAACCTGTTGTGAGAATGCATGCTTTCATGGTGGGACTATCTGTGTAGGATGAACAAATATTAGCTTAACTGCCCTTTGCAAATACCTCTCCTTTCTGCTTTTGTTTTGGAAAACAGTGAACATGAGCACTGCCCTCTCTTTGGAATCTTGCAACAACTTGTGATTATGAGGCTTCATCTTGCATTGGATCCTGGAATTCACATACCTTGTTTTTGTTAAAGAAGCAACACCTGATACAAAACAGACACAAGAAAATTCTACTCCAGAAATGATTAGTGATTTGCATTTTATCAATATGAAATCAAGCTGGTCACTCAACATTTATCTCCTTGGACATGTAAACAAAATGGAAGTTTATATTCTGAACCGTGAAATGGCCTAAGTCATTAGCCAGTCTCTATATAGATTTTGTGTATAAGGAAGAAAATAAAAAATGAAATGATTTGTTTTAATAAATTGCAATGAAAGAAAAAAAATTGAAATATTGTGTAAGTGATAATAAAATGTTTAATATTGAAAAAAATTACCCAGATATAAATAAGCAAACCAGGACAAATAGAACAACTCTGAGTAGAGTACTTCAGAAGTGAAATTTATCATCTACATAAAATAAATACCCTACAAGTTTTCAATAATTCATCTTTCATACTGAGCCACATAATTATCAAAGGCCATCAGGGATATCCATTATCCTTAGTGAATATGTCAAGAATGAACTTTTGGCCTCAAAAAATGTGCCTGAACAAGACAGATAAAGGTTATTTTCTTCATTTGAAATTGTCACCGCAAAGGTTAAGGGGGCAGACTCTGGGAATCTCTGATAGCAACTCTCTTGTCAAGAAGCCGAGTTTCTTAGGAAATAGCAGCTCTGAACGTCATTAAGTCAGAAGTTTTAATCTTTTCAAATGTAATTGCTGTGCATTAGAAATATGTCACCAACACAAATGAACTTGAGTTATTTTGATTACTTGTCTTGAAATGTCAGCGGATTAATTATTTAGTTCTGCGGAAAGGAGGTGTCAAGCTCAGGAACTAATAGTTCCTCAGCTGAGTGGGCTGAGTGTCCCTGAAGGTGAAGCTGCCCTCTATTTTGATGTCTGTGTCCAGGTGCCAACTGATAGCCAAAGCATGTTCTCTAACAAATAAATATTTACTTTGGAAGTTGCTGAAATCTTACACATCATACTGAATTTTTTATGTATAGACAAGAAATATATAAATAGTACAAAATTATTTAGTTTAATCTGAAATATTAGAAGTCAAAGTAAAATAGATTTCTACAATCAATACTGAAGCGTTATATACAATGAAGTTATGAGATTATGTTTATTATTTGAAGCGTATTTTAAATAAACTGAAATAACACATGAATCTTGAATATTCTACTTAATGAGTAACTTTTTTAAAAATATCAAACTTTGTTTTCTGAGGGAGGTAATGCTCACATAATACAAAATAAATAATTTCAAGGTAAAAAATTCTGTGACCTTCAGTGCATTTATAGTGTTGTAAAACCATTGTCTTTATTTCAAAACATGTCATCATCCCCCTCACATCTGTACATGTGACACAATTACTACTCATTTGTCCAGGCCCTCTAGCCATGAATCATTACCACTCTTCATTCTGTACCTGTAGATTTGCATATTCTGAATATTTCATATGAACACACAATATCACATATGATCAAACACATTATTCACATGCGCATCCACACTGGAGCATGAATCCGAATGCTCTTTTTATGTCTCAGAACCACACCAGCCTGTGCCTATATCGCAACTTGTTTCTTCATTCCCTTGATGGGCATTTGGGCTATTTCCACAATTTGTTTATCATGGTGAATGTTGCTATGAGCATGGGTATATACTTATTTCAATTCACTCATTCTTTTAGGTTTAACCTAATACTGGAATTTCTAGGCCATTCGGTTAATTTACATTTAATTTTATGAGAAACAGCTGAATTTGTTCTTTTTTTTGTGTCAGGAATTGATAACAGGACCTTGCACTTGTCAGGTAGGCACTTAAACCCCTGAGCTATCTCCCTGACTGAATTTGTTCTATAGTAGCTAAAGCATTGACACAACAGTAATATTTTCCATCACTGTGACACTGTCTATTTTCTATTCTTCACATCTTTGTAGATCACATGTATAATACATGGATCTTCTTTGAATACACATATATATCACACATCTATCACATTGTAAAATAACAGTATGGAAGTTTGTTGTATAATGATAGTTAACATATATACTTAAAATAGCTGTTGCTACATCAGCAACCACTTTAATTAATATTGAGAAAGTGTTCCTACACATTGCTTAGGCAAGTCTTCAACTTGTGATATTCCTGCTTCAGTCTCCCAAGAATCTGGATAGGAAGTGTGCCCCACCTTGCCAAGCTATAAGACTGGTGTGTGTGTGTGTGTGTGTGTGTGTGTGTGTGTGTGTGAACACAAATGGCTGTAGAGATGTCATCATTATTTAGGCACGAGACTATTTCCAGATATTTTATTTGAGTCTCCAAATTGCATTGCACTCTTCTTTCACTTACTGATTAATAATAATATACTGAGGATTGTTCTTCCTTCAAGGCATGGGGCTGATGGTTGTAATGTTACTGCTCATTCTTATCCTGTTGACTGGTTTGGGAACAAAGAGCACACCAACTTCCAGAGGAGAGCTTACTAGAAATGTTTTTGAGGGTTCAGTTGTTTTCAGACCTTACCAAAAAATTTAGATGCTGCCAGAAATAATAAAGGCATGTCTTTCAGAGACAGAAGGATGTACTATTCACGCTGCACCAGAGAAACTGATTTTCCTCCGTTTTACCTCATCCCACATTAATTTTCCCTGGATCTTAATCCTATGGGCACGATACAGGGGTATACTCAGTCAATGCTACCCCGAAGATAGCTTGCCATACTGGCAAAAAGCTGAGCTTAGAACATATGCTTAGGGCCGGGGTTATAGCTCAGTGACACAAGTGCCTGCCTGGCTAGCACAAGGTCCTGAGTTCAACTCCTGGTAACAAATACATAAATACATGAATTTTAAAAAAGAAAAAAAAAACATGCTCTTATAAGGCATCCTCTTATATCATTGTGGACAGGTAAAAGCATTGCAATTGTTATCTTGATCAGAAAATCTGACTAGGATATTAGTCATACAAATAATACTGAAAGAAATAGCAAAAGTATGTCTTCCTTCAGATGATATGTAAAAATATACTAGACTCATAGAGAATTGTTTCTCTATATATATTTATCCCTTTGTAAGTAATGGGAAGAGGCCATCTCATACATGGGACTTAACAGGAGGCTGGTATAGCCTTGATGGCTCTTCACAGTTTAGAGCAATCAGAGAATCCTGAAGACACTTGGTACTGTGGTCACAGATTTACAGATAGAAAGATGGTCTGAACCCTTATTTGCATTTTCTGAACCAAGAAATCCACCAACCCTGAAGCCCACCATTCTTTGGACTCCTGACACATAAATAACAAATCACATATCACTCAAATCATTTTCAGCTAGTTGTGTCAAAAAGCACCCTTACTGATCAATTCTGACAACTAAATTTAACTTCATTCCCTTTTCAGTTTCCTTCCCTAGCTTAACTCCCATACCTAGAGACAATACCTTAGAAATTTCTGTGAAAGGACAGTAGTGTGATGGAGCTATGTTTTTTCTTCATTTTTATGCATTCTGCTGCTCTTTGAAATTTGAAAGATTATAGGTATAATGGAAAGAATTGTTGAGGGCTTTTTAAAGGTAGCTTATTTTATCTAATAAATATTTATTGATAAAATAAACAAAATTTTAGATTATCTTAATATAAACATTGCAAATTTGAAAATATTTGGTTTATTTATTTACTTAGCATAGGTCTCGCTACACAGCTTGGACTCATATTCATCCTCTTGTCTCAGCCTTCCCAGCATTAGGCTTATAGCTATGCATGGTATGGGTGGTAGGAACAAGGTATCCAGGGTTCTGGGCCCTGTGCAGCATGTGGTACCTGTGTATCAAACCTGGGTGGGTCCTTCTGCTTGCCAGGCAGGTGCTTAGACTGCTGAACTATCTTCCCAGTCCAATCTAAACATTTAAATTGTTACCAAACAAACTAAAATATACTAATGAAATATTAGATTTTAATGGAATTTGTTTTATAGCAAATAATACTGTCATTTATCAGTGAAAATAAATAAAATGTATCAATCTTCTACTATGAATATTTTGGGAGCTTAGCTATCAACTTCTTAAAGACATGAGAGAATATTTCTCATATTACATGAGGTCTATATAAAGACTTTGCAAAAGGATCAGAATAGCCTTAATGATATAACTAGTTTTATAAAGTACTGATGAATATATATTTGTGAACACCTGATGTAAAATTTGTGGTGTGTCTCAGTACATTTTTTGTATTCAACATACAATCACATTTCAAAATATATGTAGTCCAATAAATGGTTATTACAGCTTTGTGGGTCGGTCTGTGATTAAATTTCTGTACCAAAAAAGTCATGCAACTAAATTGTTGGATAGATAGTCTCTTTAGAAGAGGTAGTACATTGCCTATGCAACCAGTTTTCTTTATCAGCTCTGATGTTCTTTTACCATTGGAAACATTTAAATAATGCACTTTGTTAAAGTTGGCCAGGTCCTCCTGGGCGAGCCTCTGAACTGAGTCCTCAGCCTTGCATGTCTGTGGATGACTGCCTGTGTGGGATACATTTGTCTGAGAACTTTATGTATCCAACTTCTAGCAAGTTGGGTAGGACTTGTGGGTTAACTGAAGACAACATACAGCCCTCTTTACAAACTATTCTCAGTAACATGATTGCTCTTTCTCCAGTTTTTAGGCAGAGCCAATATTTTTCTGAAATATATTGATACAATTTACATATACGTAATGACCACATTCATTATAGGGAACTTGTGCCTGAACACAACGCATCTTATTCTTTCCTTTTATACAAATCTCCCTTCCTTTCTCTTCAACTCCTCTTCTTCTCATAATTTACTAGTTTACATTTTATCTCTGTAGTATTTTTTTTTGCTTTTTTCTTCCTTCTTTTCCTCCTCCCCTCTCTGTAGTTCCCATCCTTTTTTGTTTAACAATTTCTTGCTATTTCA
Organism: Capromys pilorides; assembly: GCA_004027915.1. NCBI lineage: Eukaryota > Metazoa > Chordata > Mammalia > Rodentia > Capromyidae > Capromys > Capromys pilorides. Next base: position 8,162 of record PVKN010044749.1, read on the forward strand.
CAGTGTGCCTCTTACAGAATTAGTCATTATTTACACTTTTAGTTTCTCAAATAAGAGGAACAACGCAGTGTTTACCCATGTATGTCTGACTTAATTCACTTAAGAATGTGGTCTTGAGGTGCATCCATATACCTCTAAATGTCACAAGCTTGTTCTTCTTTATGGCTGAGTAGTACTCTATTGCATAAAAAGACTAGATTTTCTTTTTACCCATTTCTTGGTTGATGAGCCTTTGAACCTTTGTCCAGATCTAGCTATTGCACATTGTTATGTGTGCTACTGCTAACGTTGGTTTACATGTATCAGTGTGGTAGAAGGTTTTGAATTCTTTCTGGGAAGAAACCCAGAAAGGGAATAGCTGGGTCAAATGGAAGCTCTAATTCTAGTTTTCGAAGCATGTCCACACTGATTTACACGTTGATTATAGCAGTCAACACTCCCCCCAGCAAGGAGAGTATTTTCTTTTTTTTCACAGCCCAACTATTTGTTTATATTTGATTTCTTAATGATAGCCATTCTTTCTAGAATAAGGAATCTCAGGGTTGTAACTACATCTCTTGAATGACCAGCAATGCTAAATATGCTCAATGTATTAATTTGACATTTGTATTTCTTTCTCTGAGAAACATATATTCACCTCAGATTCCTATTTCTAGCTTGAGTCTTCAAATCTTGGGGAAGCCCTACTATTTTTAATTTCTTATATATATTCTAGAAACAACTGGTAGTTTTTTTCCACCTTTAGCTTATCTTTTATTCTATTGGCAATTTCTTTTGCTCTGAAGAAGATTTTTTAAATTTAACTTCATTTTATAGTTAAGCTTATTGGTTCAATTTAGATGTGCACAAGAACCACATTCATTATAAGGAATTCATAGCTGTACGCGATATATCTCATGTACTTTCATTTCCCTGTGCTCCTCCTTTCTCTCCAACCACTCTTCCCCTCCATATTTACAAAGCTTTGCTCCCATTTTGTCCTTTTTATGTCATTTTCCCCCTCCACTCCCCACTTCAACTCCACTTTCCCTTCTTGCAATTACTTTCTATATTACACCATCTATTATACATTTCTCTTCTTAATTATGCTTTCAGTTTCATCCCCAAAGCAGTTCCAGGCCAAGAATTTCTGTCTTTTTGATTCAGGCCTTCCCTAGACACAGGTAAAGAAAACAGAAGTCCACTAGCATGCATTTCTTTCATGCTCGTGTTAGAATTCGCAGGCCTTATTCTAAATTCTGTTATCCTTACATGTGACAGTTTTCTAAGTGAAGCCCTGTTTCTTCATTAACAGATGAGAAACCAAGGCTTGGAGCTAAATGCCACAAAGCTAAAAAGCCACACTGACAAGCTAAGCCCATCTTGTTCTAAAGTCTATTTTATTTTATTTTTTGCTTCTATTGTACCACTGAACACCAGATAGAATTCACATTTTAAGAATCAATATCAACTTTTGTATTAATGTGGCAATTTGCTTCATGAAATGACATATGTTGAAGATTTCAAAAGACATCACTGAAGAACACTTAAATAAATTGGGGAAGTCATATGAAAGACTAGAAATAACAGTTCCTTCACTATTGACATGAAGCCTGCTTAGTTTGTATGCAGGGACATGCACTTGTGTGTCTATATAAAGTGTGCAGAGAGACTGATACAGACCTATGATTGGTATGTGGCCTACTTAGTATATGTGCATGATGCTTACTACGTGACTATCAAATATTTATGTCCAATTTGGCACTATAAAATTATGTCTATTCGCAACCTTTCTACACTCTGTCAAGGCAATAGACAAGATAAGGAAATAAAAACCAAATATGTCAGTGAAGAAAGAAATACAAGCAAGTATTCTCATTTTGTTCAAATAATGTTCTGTTAGT
>PVKN010044750.1:0-10025 GCA_004027915.1 Capromys pilorides
ACATAACGTCATTGGCAAGTTACCCATGTACTACAAGATTTCTTCACAGTTTCCAGGCAGTTTTTCAGGACTTGGCAGAAATAGTAAATTGGAAATCATTAAAACAATGATTTTTAAATCAGTTGGAAGCAGTCACGATGCTTTATGTAATACTGATTCTTTCTCTTTTGCTCACTTGCAAATCTGATTTTTTAATTCCCCCATGTCAGTTGGCAACAGGTTTTTGGTGAAGTACCTAAGCAGAATCAAATTTTATAAAGTGCAGTATTCAGAAAATGGCAGAACTAGAAAATAATACGTTTATGCTACAGAGAGTGCTAAATGACATTCCCAACAATTTTGGACATTTCCTCAGCTGAACAGATGCCTCTTAATCTCTGATATCCTCCTTTGGATGGGTGGTGTGGTGGATAGGCCATCAATTTGTTCTTTAACGTCAGCTTTCTGTTTTTGATGTGTTAAATGCTCTGCTTTAGAATTTCCGTAGACAATTGGTGATGGAAAAATTTAGTGCAGACAGAATGTTGTGGCAAAATCAAGCGCATAAGCAGACTGTTTGCAGATGCCTTGGTAACCAGACTGTGCCCATCACCCAAGCCCAGTACCTCTTGGCCAAGAGATCTTTTCTTTGCCTTACCTTACTCGTCTATCTGTTGAAGGCCTAGTTTCCTGACAGTTCCTTTTGTTTTGTGGGTCCTGCACACCTTCCACCTTCCTTTACATGACCTAACGCCACCAGATTTCACTGAGGTGGGGCTAGGGCCAGGGAGGTAGCTTGCCAAGCGCCTGCCTGGCAAGCACAAGGCCCTGAGTGCAGTTCCTGGAACCAAAAGAAAGGGGTAGTGTGGGGTGGGGTGGAGCTATCCCTTAGAAAAATAGAATAGTTTTTCTTTTCCTTGAACTTGATGAGTTCAATACAGTAGAAGGTAAGGAAGGGGAAGAATATCACAAATATATACTTTCTCAAGCTATAGACTACCAAAGAAAATACTGATCCTTGTTTATTTCTTTAAAATATCTCTAAGTCCTGTTCAAGCTGTTTATGTTTTGCCTCAAATCCCCATTCTCTGGAGCAGCAGCTATATCCAGTTATATAATGTTGTATTCAAGTTAACTGATTACACACAGAGAGATGACTCGGTGTATGGATTAACCGTAGTAGAATGTTAATTTTGGGTCAGCCACTATTCCCATCGTAGGTTGCCTGGCTGTGACTCACAGGTGTACATGGCATGAGCCTGTGCTCATAGCTCTGCTTGCACAATAGAATTAGCTGGTAACATTAAAAGGATTCTCTTGTGCTTGGGCCTAACCCTCAAGGAGATTCTGATTTGGTCTGCTATAATTGCGGGGGTGGGTGGCGGGTGGGTGCTGTTTTGTTTTTGCAAACTTGTGCAAGTGATTCTACTAAATAGGAAAGAGATAAAAACCACTGTGTGGAAAATGTCAGCATCTACTGTGCAAAAAAAGCAACATTAGAACTAAAAAGGATGATTGATGTTGATGTTTGTGTTTGTGTTTTCAGGTTAAAAGTTGTTCTTTTGTTTCTGGTTTTTGGGAGGTTGCTTTTTTTTCTAACCAGGTATTAAACTCAGGACCTTGCACTTCTGTGGAAGAAAATTACTTAAAATTAGTATGGAAATGGTTATTTAACATTGATTAGTTTAAATGAAATGAAGGTACATAATTCCAGACATTTGCTTTTGCAGGAAGGATGAATATTTAAAACCACTCTGTATTATGTGAACAAGACAGAGTAGATGACTAGAGACTGTCCAAGTTAATTTCTTCTTTTGACAATGAAAACCTGAAAATAAAGGCTATGGCTGTTTCTAAGAAGCCCAAACTCTAGAAGTGAGAGAATTATATTAAAGAGAAGAATTTAGGTTAGACTAGAAAAGGCATTAATGAGGCATGGTGGTTCAGGTCTGTAATCTCAGCACTGGGGGAGCACAGGAGGATTACTGAGTTCAAGATCAGCCAGGGCTACAAAGTGAGCTCAAGGCCAGCCTGAGCTGCATAGCAAGACTGATTTCAAAGACAGACAGACAGACAGACACAGACAGACACACACACACACACACACCCCCCAAAACAAAAACCAGGAAAGAAAGAAACAAGGGAGGGACTGTAAGCCTTAAGCACATTCCTTATTAGCTGAGTATCTGCTACTTTGAGGTATTGTGATATACAATCACCTTGGCATTCTTGAGATTTACAGGGGTGCACCGTACGCCAGCACAGTGTGTAGAAATGGCCAATTGGGGGTAATTTCTGAGCTCCTTCTTTGAAGTATATTTTCAATTTAAAAACCTTGTAGTTCAGGGAAACCCATCATATTAGAAGTATATGCAAGGCTTAATTTTGAGGACTGCTATACAGTAACTATATGACCATGAAAAAGTGGCCTGCCTCATTTTCCCTCAGTGATTATATTATATTATATTGAAAATGTTCATGAAAATCAATTGAGCAAGGACTTTTTGAGGATCTATGATGATCAAAGTTCTGAGTCGTGGCACATACCTCTAATCCCAGCACTCAGGAGGCTGAGACACGAGGATCTCTGTGAGTTTGCAGCCAGCCTAGCCTACAGAGTGAGTTCAAGGCTAGCCTGAACCACATAGACCCTGTCTCAAAGCAAAAAAGAAAAGAAAAAGATATGACTGAGCATAAAAACTAAATGATATGTTCAGTCATTGGACTAAGTTTTTTTCTTTTTATACAGATCTTGTTTAGTAGTATATGCTTATAATATAATATTGCGTATTTCTTGAGGAACTGGTGCATGTATTCATTGTGTGCCAATCATGTTTACTCCCCCTACCTTCCCCTGTTCTGCTTCCTACCCCTAGGAAGCCTGCCTCACTGCTTCCTGCCGCCTCTCGTTTCCCTCTATAAGTTACGTGTGTACTGCATTAATCCTAAGACAAACCATGCAATACTTAACCTGCTCAATCTGGCTTATTCCATTAGCATTAGGGTCTCCAGATCCATCTTCTTTCCTCCAGATGACTCCAGTATATCTCTCTTTATGGCCAAGTAGTGCCCCACTGTGTAGGTTTTCTGTATCTGTTCATGAGTTGATGGTCATATAGGCTGCTTCAGTAATTTATTGGTTATAAATTGTGCTGCTATAAACACCTGGATGTGGGTATCACTGTGGCATCATTTTTCCCTCTTTCAGAGGATACGTGGAAGACACATAGCTGCATCAAATGGAATTTCCATCTTTTAGATGTGTGAGACATCTCATGTTGAGTTCCATAATGATTGACAAATATTTAGTAAATACTATAGGCTATGTGATCATTTGGGTTCTGAGACTAGAAAAGAGGTCAAAATGGAGACCCTGTGCTCAGAGAATGTGTATTATGATGGAGGTAAGCAGCCAGTAAATGCACTTCTAATGTCGCATAATGATGTGGAGGTAAAGAAAGTTCAGGCAGAGCAAGAGTGTCAGCAGAGGTAGGACAAGCAAGGATGGTCTTTTGGGAAGGATGCTCAGATGACGTGTTCCTGGTACAGTGACACTTGCATGGCGACTCAGTGCAGGTGACGGGATACGGAGAGGCTGCAAGGACCTAAGTGTGGCTGTCTGGAGACAGAAGCTTCCCTGGGCTGGGCACATCGCAAGACTAGAGGTGGTGAGACAGCTGACTGTATGTCTGTGGGGGGAGCAGTGAGCACAGTGAGACTGGGCCGCAGCAAGCAGGGCTTAAGAGACTGGGGGAGCAGGTAGACTCCTAAAGGCTTTCGATGTTGGTCCAAGCATGATGGTAAGCACCTGGCCTGGAGGAGGATTGCGATACAATCAGAGTTAGGCTTTAAAAGGTAAGTGATTCTGCTGGCTGCTGAGTTGGGAATAGTTTGTGTGTGCAGGCGCGCATGTGCATGCTTGAGTGCGCATGCGTGTGTGCACTGTCCTGCCTTGTACAGAGTGACAGGTGCAGAGGCAAGTTTGGAAATGGAGTCCAGTAGCATAGGCCGAAGGCTGAGATGACTTAGATCACTGGTAGGTGGGTAGCTAATTCACTGATGAATGGGCAGTATGGAAAAGAGAAAGCGAAGATGACTCCAAGATAGGCACAGCTAGGTCCTTTTCTGAGTGGGGCAAACTAGAAAAATAGGATGGGAGGAGCATAGACAGAAACCAAGGGTTGAGTTTCACATATGCCTATCAGACACGCAAATGATGATGAACCGATGACTCTGGCCTCAAGAAGACTACCTGCCAGAGGATTCCAGTACATAGTTCACTGTAAACACAGCACAGCGTCAAGTTCTACAGGGAGGTACCGGGAATGCAGTATGAACATTCACAGGGGGAGCTTCAGGGAGAAAGAGACATTCGCCAGAAGAAAACTTTTCATCTTGGTGATAAGGAAGGGGTGGGGGAGGAAGAGGAAGAATATCAAGGTAAAATAAGAGCCAGGACCCCAGCTCTGAGTGGTCAGAGTCTGGGGTGTATTGGAGATCACCAGGTACAATGGCAGCCTGCGCACGGGACATGTGGAGAGAAGTTTGGGAGGAAGGGCGGTAGATGCAGTGCAAGGGAGCACGGGCAACCCAGAGACCCCTCACAGCCACCTGGGGTTGGTGGATGCGGTGCAGGGCGGTGGGTTCCTGCCAGGGAGAATAATGCACGTTTTCTCCAAGATGTGCTCGTTATAATCCTTAAAAAAAAAAATCTATGAATATCTTCTGTTACATAGCAAAGGGGAATTAAGGTTACAGATGGAGTTAAGGCTGCAAATCAGTTGCTGTTAAAATAGGAGATTATCCTGAATTATGCATGTTAAGCCCAGCGTAATCACAAGAAGCAGCGAGGAAGACCCAGCCCAAGAGGAAGTTAGAGTAAAGTGGTTTGAGGAAGACTCAGCCAGTGATTGTGAGTAGCCTGGAATAACGGAGCAGGGTGTGGCCAAGGAGGGCTGGTGGGTTGCCTCAAACTGTCATTCCACAGGGGAACAAATCCAGAAAATGGATTCTCCCTTGTGCCTGCAGAAGGAGTCCTGTGAGAGTCCTGATTTTAGCCCAGTGACACTGCTTCTGGGCTTCTGACCTCCAGAATTGTAATCCTATGTCTTATATGAAGTCATTAAGTTTGTGTTAAGAGCAGTAAAACTAAAACAGAAGCCAAAACGATTTTGAGCAGGTGACTGATAGGACTAGATATTCAAAGACTCTAGGTCACATCTCTTTAGAAACAATCTAATCCGCAGGAGGCAGAAGCCCTGTGTTTAAGGTTACTTTTCATGATCTAGCCCTAAGCTGTATTAATTGATGGATGTCATGTATGAAGATTTCAGTTGTATTTGTAAGGGCCCTCCAAAATTCTATGTCAAAAAGCTAAACTAGACAGAAACTAAAAATCAAGAGATCTGTGGCTTTGTAGTATGTTTTAGCAGTAGTTTGTGGAAAATATATTTATTGTATCCCAACTTGCCTCGGGATTCTGAGGCTTTTTTACAAGTTCTTGACATATTTTATTTGTTTATAGTAAAATGTTTGACATTCATTTAAGAGTAAAAATGACAAGTTTTATTTCCTCTAGGCTTAAATTTTCTTTTAGTCTTTAACAGAATTTCATAATCAGTTCAGTTCCTAAATCAACAGTACATTTATCTTATAATTGCCATAATTGCTGGCAGTAATGTACTGCACAGAATGGCTGCTAATATTACAGATGTTTCTGACCATTTCTTATGCTGTACCTTAGATATTCTCTAGAACACATAAATCAGTGTGTAAATTTTTTTTACTTTTGAGTTGAAGAGATATCCTCTGGTCTTTTAAAACAACTACAGAAGGATTGGCCAGATAGCTCAGCAGACTAAAGAGCCTGCTTAGGAAGGCACAGGGACTGAGGTTTGATTCCTCAGCCTGCGGTGCCAGCCCCACCCATGGGGTGCACTGAGAGGGCAACTGAGACTGGGCGTGGCGGTATGCATGTGTAATCCCAGTGCTTGGGAGGCTGAAAACAGGAGGATCACTATGAGTCCGATCTGTGTAGTGAGACTTGTAATGATTGCAAATCATTACTATTAAGAAATTATTTCCATAAGTAAAGCAAACCAATTCACTTTACATTTACTTTCTTGAGTAACAGAATCCAAAAACTTGGTTCACTTAGAAGATAGACTGTGTGCTCACATGCAAAGAAATAGCTATAGAGCTGGTGAGATAGCTCAGTGGTCTAAGTGCCTGCTTAAGCAAGTGCAGGGACCCGGGTTCCATTCCCAGCACCACATGCTGTGCTGGCCCCACCCCCAGGCATGTTGAGCTGGCCACCGAGACCGGGTGTAGTGGTGCATGCCTGTGATCTCAGTGCTAGAGAGGCTTAGACAGGAGGATCACTATGAGTCCAAGCTGCATAGTGAGACCGTGCACCAAATAAATAAAAGATTAAAGCAAATTTTTAACAACTGTATTTGGTTCTTGCATATTATTCATCTAATTGAGGCACTAACTAAATCGACTGAGCCTTATCCAGTCCCGGGTTCTCAAGTAATTATATTGCAGCAGTAACGTTGAGGTACTTTCTAGACAATAGTTTAATCACTTTTTCCTCTGTAATGAACATGCATGTGTAAATTTTCATCAGAACAGTTTCATTTGAAATTATTTCTACCTAAGCAGCTGAAAACTTGGTAATATTATGTAGTAAGAGCTAAATTCTCAATCATATTTTGATTACCTTTTGTTTAATACTTTATTTGAGACTATATATATATATATATGTATATGTGTGTGTATATATATATATATATATATATATATATATATATATATGGTAGTTCAGGCTGTGTTCAGACTCAGGGATCCTCATGCCTCAGCCTCCCAAGTAGTGGCATCATAAGTGTGCGCCACCACACCTGGATGGGTCTGCACCATTGTAATCCAGGAGGTCATGAAAAGTTTAGGTCCTTGATCTTGTTTGGTCTATGAGCCCTCACCATGTTTTCCTATCTTGCTTTATGGTTGCCTTTTAGGAGGTAGGAAGGGGGAAGTTCCTGGTAGAGAGAGCTAGCACCAGGAAGTTAGCCAGTACAAAGGCGGATGAGGCTGTGAGGACAAAGGAACCCTTCTCCACTGCTGCAAGTATAAAATGTTGCAAGCACTGTGGAAATCAGTATAGAGAGATTCCTCAAAACCTTGGAACTAGAGAGTCCATTTGACCCACCTATTCCCCATCTAGGTATCTGCCTGAGAGAGATAAAAGCATCAAGAATTCCTCCCCATGATAAACAGCACCTGCGCAAAGCCCGACGCTGATGGGCTCTGTGGTGAAGCACTGGAAACTTAGCCCTTAGGTCAGGAAGTGGAAGGATATCCACTGGCCCTAACTCTGCTGCTCAACAAGGTGAGGAAGATTTTAGCCAGAGCAGTTAGCCAGCCAGATTAGAAAGGAAGAAATAACAGTTTCTATTTAAAAATCAGCTAATCTTGTTTTAGTGACTCCAAGGGAGGGGGCATTAGAGCTAATAAAAGAATTCACATTTGCAGAGTATAAGCTCACTATAAAAAATGTTTTTGTACATTAGCAACAACCCAAAACTGAAATTAAGAGCACTTTTATTTATAACAGTATCAAAATAATGAAATACCTGATATATAAACTTCACCAATTTATTTTCTTTTTTATTCGTTTTAATGAGAAAAAAAGATAAAATAGCACTGGAACAGTTTTAAAACAGGTACGTAGGATGGTTAAAATAATAAATTTCACTAATTTAACAAAAATATAAAATTTATATGTTGAAAACTACAGACCATCATTGAAAGAAATTAAAAAGGATATATTTGACTTATTAGCAAGATAGCCGGGTTCCGTACAGTGATGTACAGATTTAGCTCAAAAAGCCAGCTGGATTTTCATTTGCTTAAGTTAATGAGCTCATCCTAAAATTCTTACAGAAATGCAAGAGACCACCCAGAAGAGTCAAAGTGAATTTTTTTTTCACTTATGTATTTAGTACAGGCCTCACTACGCAGCTTGGACTCATAGTGATCCTCCTGTTTTCAGCCTCCCCAGCACAGGGATTACAGGCGTGTGCCACCATGCCTGGACTCATTCACAGGCTCAGCACACCCTGGTGGCGGGGGTGGGACTACATACAGGACTGAGGATCAAACCCTGGTCCCTGCACTTCCCAAAGCAGGTGCTTAGTCTGCTGAGCCATCTTAATGGCCTTCAAAACACAGTTTTGAAAAAAAAGAGAATATAACAGGAAGACTCACATTCCCATATTTCAGTGCTTACAACAAAGCTACAGGAGCCTGCTGTGTCCAGCACAGTTCTTGAAACTTGAGAGAGAGGATGGTGGAGGATGAATAAATGATAGCAAGAGTCAAGAAAGCTGTGGTCAGTGGAGGCCCTCTCCTGATGGAGAGCCCGCCCAACACCTGCAGCGTGTTTACTTATGCACTCAGTATAAGAGGCTGTTCACAGAGACCCCTAAGGGGAGGGTAAGATGCAGAACAGGAAGAACAGCTAATGTCCAACAGAATAGTGTGCCTTGGCGGGGAACGAGAGGGGAGTTGTCCATGCTGTCCCGGGGAGGCCAAGTCACTTTGTGCATTGGCTCCCTGAGCTGCATACACCTCTCATGGGGCCCTGCCAAATGCATGAGAAGCAGTGACCTTGTCCTAGATAACCAAGGTACAGACAGCTCTGCTCCCAACAGTAATCAAAACTGTGGGCCCAGGGGTGGGGGAGAGCTCAGTGGCACAAGTGCCTGCCTGGCAAGTACAGGGTCGTGAGTTCAAACCCTGGTCCTGGAAAAAAAAAAAACTGTGGGCCTGGCATAAAAATAGAAAGGACAATGTATAGAGTAGAATTTAGAGTCCAGAAATAAACTCTCATCTGTAGGCAGCTGATAAAAACATCGAGACTATTCAACAAGGGAAGAATAAGTCTCCAACCGTTAGTACGTGCATGCGAAATAGTGGAGCTAATCTCCTGCTGTACCCAAAAATTAATCAAAAGTTCATAGACCTCAAGGTAGGTGCCAGAACTCTTAGAAGAAAACATAGGCATAAATATCTATGGTGTTGGACCAGGCGTAATTTCTTAAAGATGACAACCAAAGCACAAACAACCAAGGACAAACACATAAATTGGGCGTAAGTGAAATTAAAATAATTTGTGCTTCAGAGGGCACTGTCCAGAAAGTGAAAATGACAAGGAATATAACACCTAATAAATCATAGAGCTGACAAGGTGCCTATATCCAAACATATAAAGAACTCTTATAACTCAACAATGACAAGACATATACCCTAGTTGAAAAATAAAGGATATGCATTAATATTTAAGATACACACTTGGCCCAAAAAATCATGTGAAGATATGTTCAACATGCTTAGTCATCAGGGAAGTACAAATCGAAACCACAAGGAGACTTCACTACAATGGTTATTTAATGAAGACAAGAACAAGTCCGTTGGGAATGTGGATACACGGGATCACTCGTACATTGCTGGTGAGAATGTTTGGAAGGTACAGCCACTCTGGAGAGCCGGCTGGCAGTTCCTCAAAAGTGGAAAATGAGACATGACTCAGCACTTCATCCTCGCTGCATACCCGAGGAGATGAAAGCACATCTCCGCACAGAAGCCCGTGACTCTTCACAGGAGACCTCTTCATGATAGCCCAAGCCTGATGCCAGTCCAGAGTCTCGTTAATTGATGACCGAGTGAATAAAACCCGTGCTGTACCTCTGCAATGGAAAACACTGCCCTGCAAATGTGAATGGGGTGTGAATCCAGGCTGCAGCGGGAATGAGCCTTGAAGAGGCACCACGTAGAGCCAGCAAACCGAAAGGCTACGTGTACTTACCTAAAATGTCCAAAATGTGCAGATCTGTAGAGACGGAAAGATTAATGGTTGCTTTAAACTGAAGGCGCGGGATGATTAGAAAAGATAGCTAAAGTAGAGGCTGGGAAGATAGCTCAGGGGCACAAGTGCCGGCCTGGCAAGTGCAAGGTCCTGAGTTTGATCCTGTTCTGCCAAAAAAAAA
>PVKN010044751.1:0-10040 GCA_004027915.1 Capromys pilorides
AAAGGAAAAGAGGCCATGGAAGTGTAATGTACAATTTTTTAAATGGTTATGTTCATAAATATCTGTGTAGCAATGCATAATTGTTCTTTTTTTAATTTCATAGCGTTTTGAAGTTTAGAATATCAATAATTGTTGGAAAACACCTGTTTCATGTTATGTCTAAGGTGTTGATATTCAGAAAGATAATGATGTTAAGCTCAAGTGTCTAAGTCATAGTAAATAATATCATTAAGCTTCTCTTCTGGCTAGTTAACAACTTAAGATTGCAATCCAAATAATTAAAGAAAGAGAAAAAAGGATAGAAATATAGCTAATATTTTAGGTTTAGCCCTTCAAGGTCAATGATAGCACAGGACATAAAAGAACCTGTACTATAACAGCATGTAACTCAGTTGAGTCCCAAATTTTCTGTTCAAGGTGATTATGGGGCCACAGAGGAAAGTAATCAATGATGTACAGTGTGCCTAAGGAGAGTCCCCTAGAGAGAAAACATTTTCTCAGGCTTTCACAGAGAGCAAAATGACCATGCAATGGCTGTGATTCATCCAGATGGCTGACACTGACAAAAGTTTGGCAAATCACAGTACATGGTTTCAGGGTAAACCCTTAAGGCACCTGACTGACCTTGTCAGATACAAAAGCAACATATTTTTTGTAACATAGGTCTTGTTTTATGTTGGTCTTAAAAATGCAGCAGGAAATTCTAACCATGAGGTTTATAAAGGAAAGCCATATTTATATGCTGAGTTGTAAAAGTCTCAAGTCAACAGCCTGAGATAATGCAAGATGATCTGATAATCCACTACTGTTATGGACTATTGGGCTATATATATAGCTACTTTCTCTTTTCACAATGAAAAGAAAGACCTGTACTAACAATGTTTAGACAAGAAATCATGTCTGCATCTTCTACTTTGAACAGCTATGATAAACATTAGGCAATGTATTAAATATGGTAAAATAATAATAAAAAATAAATCCTCATGAATGTCTTTTAGAAAAAAAAAAGAAATCCTTGGGAAAATAAGCTCCTTTATCAGGGAGCAGGTCGTTAATAGCTTGAAGATCAGAGAGTATGTTGATATGTGTAAATAATGCAATATATATGTATTTTCTGTCAACTTGCAGTGATTTGGCTTCTTAATGGCACTATTCAGAAGGACTGTGCTAACCTCTTCTACTCTTAAGGTACTCCAAGGGAGGCAGGTGCTGTTATGTCCACCTGCTGATGAGAAAACTGAGGAGAAGCTAAGTAACTTGACTGAGGTCTCACAGATAGGAAATGACAAATTGCAACTTTTTATTCATGTGCCTATGACTTTAATTATTGTTTCAGGATTTGTCTTGTGAGCATATCTGAGCCAAGCTAGCTGTTTGTTCATACAGAAATCATTTACTACACGTACAGCTCACTTATAAAAATGTTCTAAAATGTACTTGGCCCAAGTTCTACTGTCATCTGGGAGATTCAGCAATACTCTTGAAACCAAGCCACCATTCTTAAGGCTATAGGCTAAAATTAAGGTCAAATACCTCAGAAGCTTGCTTTTTGTAGTCAAGAAAATTGAGAGGAAGGGTCTGTGCAAGGTCAGTGAATGGGTCTCTACTGGAGCAGGGATGCAATCCATGTCAGTCTGAGAGAGAACGGAGCTTCTACGGCTGTTGCTCACATCCCAAACTGTCTTGGAATCTGTCCACCAAATAGCTCCTCTGCCTTCCAGAGTGCTACCATGGTCAATGGAAGACAAATTAGCATCGAACTTTTTAAAGTCAGAACATCTGGGAATCTTTCTAAACACTTCCATCTGCAAGGGCAAGCTCAAAGCATCTACATTCACTGGGTATCTAAAGGCTTCTCTGACTACAACCCTGGACTCTGGCTGATGTCTGAAATGCCTCAGACACAGTATCATTTCATTTCTTCAGAGGGCTCTGTTCTACAATCATAAAAATTAAGGGGCAATAATTCTTAATTATCGTCAATCTCTAACCCTTTTTTAGGTATAATTCCTTTGCAAAATGGCAGCGACTTAACATACTATATGATGAGATGCTTAAGATTCATAATGATATCTGCTCTATGGTTCCATCTCTAATAACCGGGGTCGTCAGCGCCTGACAAAGAGTGAAGAAAAATTATTGTGTACGTACAGAATATGTCCAGGCATATGTGCAAATAACTGAGATAACATACATACAAATGGTGAAGCTAAGAGATGAGGCAGAGTTGACGTTTGATTAAAAAATAGTATGAGTCATCAGTAACATCTGTGAAGAGGATAAGTTTTAGGTTTTGCAGGCCAGATGGTTTGTCACACTATTCAGTGCTGAATATTTTAAGCTAGTCAAACAGAATATATAAATGAATAGCTATGGCTGTTTCCCAATAAAACTTTATTTATATAAACAAGACACAGGCAGAATATGGGCCATTTTCTGTCCTTTGCTGACTTTCGTTCTCATATAAAAAACTACAGCCCATAATCATAGTATTAGTTTCAATTTTCCCCAAATTTATGAATATTAAAATGGCCAGTGGTACTTGTAGGTGCAGAAGTCCTGGGAAATCCAATTGATTTCTAATCCCAGCATGCATCTTGCCTAATTATGACTAATCCCCACCTCCATCTTTAACTGAGAGAAAAACAATCTGTGAATAGACAGATGGTGTTGCTATGGAGTCTCAACATCCTTCTCAGCTGCAGATGTAATTATGCGGGTTGTAGGCTGAAAATGATCAACAACTGATGATTTTTTTCAGGGAAATATTTAAAGCATAGAGATATTTTACAGATGGGAGGTTCAGAGCTGTATTTGGCTTTCTCAATAGAAGAGTATCTGTTAGCAAAGAGGAGAAAGCAAGGGCACAAGCCTGTAATAGCCAGAAAAGCACTTTAACTAAAGAAAGGTCATGTTAAGAAAACACCAGCTTGAATGCATGTATGGCTCACAGTGAGCTCTTCACCCCAGAACCTGACAAATTAGTTTTCTAAACAATAGAAGGTAGAAGTTGATATTTGTGATTATAACTCTAGAGTACAACCTGCAGGTACAGTTACAAAAAAACAGCTATTTTGAGACTGAAACATCTTACCTTATGTCTTGATTTACACAGGTATCTATTGAAAGGAGAATATGTTCAGAAAGAAGCTGCTTCTCAGCAAGTCAACAGTAACATGCAAAGGATTTCTCTCCACAGTTGTTCTTACATTACTTTAAGCAGGCATGACTTAAGAGATGAGCTCTTTGTTTCTTTTATAAATAGGTATTTAGGACACACTCTCTGGAAACAGAAAAACTATAGGGATGTAGATAATAACAAATATGCACTGAAGTCCCTGAGACCTTGGCATTGCCACTTACACTCATCCTTTTAAGCCATTGCTAATGAAAGATGATTTCCTTCATCTTTAGTTTAGTACTAAAATTTTGGGGACAAAGAGAAAGAGACCAGTGAAAGAATGAAGCTGAAAACTAGGCAGCAGAATAGGAAGGAATAGCAGCATTGGGAAAATCACAAGAAAGTATAATTGTAGGAAAGACTCTTCAAAGAAGAAACAGGATGAACCAAATGACTGGTGGGCTTTTACATGGATAATTTCATCTTCACAGGTTCTCTGCTCCAGTAGATAGCACAGAAAATGCAATTTGATTGATCTTATTTGGAAGAAGGACAATGAATGTGTGTATTTTTGACCCTGTGCCCATCACTGATGTTGATTCTTATCTATACAGGAACGCATTTTTCTTAGACATCAAGTGTTTAAATCACTGTTAAGGCACTGAAACATACTAAATGTAAATACTGATTTAAGAACTGGGAATTTCTCCCAGAGGAAAAACAACATAAGGCCTAAAACGTTATAAAACATTACTCAACAATGGCTTTAAAAGCATATTTAGGAAAATGTTTAAACAAAAATGTTAAAGATATGCACCAAAACCTACAAAACATTGCTAAAAGAAATTAAAGATCTAAAGAAATACAAAGATACGTCCATGGATTGTGAGACTCAAGGTGGAAATAGTTCCCAAACTGGTAAATACAGTCAATGTAATCTTCTCAGCTCAGCTGTCTTTTCCCAGATAAAGAGAGCTGATATGAACCATTCACATGGAAAGACAAAGCCCTCGATACACACGACAATGCTGGCAAGCAAGAACACAACATATTTGGAGGGTTCTCATGCCCTGCTTTTAGAACTTACTAGAAAGCTATAGTAATTAAGCGTGTGTGATACTGACATAAAGATAGACATATAGAACAATGCAATAAATTTGAGAGTCTAAAAATGAATTGATATAATTATGGTCAATTGATTTTCAACAAAGAAGCCTGGACTATTCAGTGGAACAATGGTTCCATGTCTTGTTAACAAATGATGATGAGACAACTGGAATTCAAAAGGCAAGTCTGGCCTCTTACCTGATACCATACACAAAAATTAACTCAAAACAGATTTCAGACATAAATGTAAGAACAGAAGCTATTGGAATTTCATGAGGAAACACAGTTATAGATCTGTGTGTCATTGCATAAGGAACACTTTTCAAATGCAACAGAAAATTTACAAGACACCCAAGGAAAAGTATATAATTTTTTATTTTTAATTATTTAATTATTTAATTATTTATTTATTTATTTATTTATTTATTTTGCAGGGTCTCACTACACAGCTTGGACTCATAGTGATCCTTTTGTTTCCAGCATCTCAAGTACTGGGATTACAGGTGCATGCATGCCACCACACCCGGAATCAGTTGCCAGTGCACCTGGGGGCAGGCCTAGCATGTCATGTGTTGCCAGTGATCAACCCCAGCCCTGTGCTTGCCTAAGCAGGAACTGAGTCCAGTGGGCTATCTCACCGGCCCTGAAACACACATAAATTGAATTTTTCATGCCAAAATTTTTGCATGGAAAATGACACTCAAGAAACTTAAAAGACAACCCAAAGAATGGGACTCAAGATCAGCAAATTGTGTATTTGACAAGTCTCTAGTGGACATAATACACCTAGATCTCACCTACCTCCCCCTTTACTCTCATTCAGTCTCTCTCCCTCTCTTGATCCTGGGATTGAACTCAGCACTTTCCGCTCAAAGCTATTTCCCCACCTAGTTTGCACTTTTCATTTTGAGAGAGGTCTCACTAAGTTGTCCAGACTAAGTTTGGCTGTTGACTTCTGCCTTAGTCTCCTAGAATGCTGGCATTACAGGGGTGTACCACCTCACCCAGCTAGGATGCTTACAACTGAGCATAAAAGAAAAATAGTCAATTTAAAAATGGATAAAGGATTTGAATAAACTTCCTGAAAAGAGAATATACACATGGCTAAAAAGTCTACAAACCAGTAAGGGAATGTATGTGAAAAACACAACAAGATATTCCTTTATATTGATTATAATGACCGTAATAAAAACAAAACTCACAGAATGTTGAATGTTGGTAAGATCATGGAGAAACGGGAAATCTGATATACTGAGGGTGTGAATGTCAGAGGTCTATTTAGTAAGGGAAACAATTTGGTGTTTCCTTTAAAAGTTAAACATGTAGGAGTCCAAACATCATGTTCATTCAAAGCCTGGGTACATATGTATATAGCGGCCCCAAGGTAGGAAGGACACAAATTCCAACTACTTATGAATAGATAAACAAGAAGTGGCACATCCACACAAGGAAAAAAGTAATAACAAATGGGAAATGGGATCTATCTTAGAAGGTGAAGGAATCAAGACAGAGGGAGTAGGGAAGGAGGGATGGGTAAGGGCTGAAAAAGAGGAATTGGGTGTGTTCTGTCCATGTACCACTGCCACATAAGTAGTGCAGATATGATGCGTTGTAAATGTGTGAAACATAAAGGTGGGCTTAAGCAATGGGTAGAGGGGGAAGGGAGAGAAGGATACAGAGATTGGAAAAAGGAATTAGGATGTGTGATGTACCTGTATCAAGTTCCTGTAACGAGTGCAAACATATACTACATGCATGTGCTAATAAACCAAACTAATAAAAAAAAATGAAGTAGTGAAACAAGCTACAACATGGATGAAGACTGAAGACATGCTGAAGGAAAGAAGTCAGAGGCAAAAGACTGTGTGTTAAATGGTTCTTGTTATGTGAAATGTCTAGAACATATCTGTATGCACAGAAAGTTCATTAGCAAAGTTTGGAAGGAGAAGAGAATGGAGAAAGACTGCTGGTGGGTCTGTGATCTCTACTGGAGAGCATTTGGAATTAGATAGGACAGGTGGTTGCATGCCACAATAAATACACTAAAACATTAAAGTGAATTAATCTCAATAAAAAATGGAATTATGGTGCCAGGGATATAGCTCAGCGGCATAAGTGCCTGCCTAGCAAGTGTGAAGCCCCAACTTCAAGCCTGGGTACCACACAAACAACAAAACAAAACAAAATAACAAAAAACAAACTATGTGGATAGATGTAGGATAAGCCTGGGATAAATATTAAATGGGAAAAATCATAGAACCTTATTAAAAATAAGAGAAACAATATATTTCAAGTCATCGAGTAAAAGAAATCACTCATGTAATTCGGTACCTTTCAAGGTGGAATGAATTATAGATGAAACCAGGTTTGGGAGGGGTTTACCTTAGAGGGCAAAGTGGACTCTAGAAATAGTTTTGGTTGATGACAAAACAGAAGACAGCTATGCCCTAACCAAAAATAGTTCACTTGATTTTGACTACACGGTCACTAATAATACTCTTGCTATCGCAGAGAAAAATAAATGAGGGGCCCCAAGATGAATTAAGAAGGTCATTTTTATTTTCCAATGAGCTGATTTTATTTTTTAGTGTGTGGACACACATTCCCCTACTCACAGGGATTGCAAACCCATGTGTATTTGTTTGGCAGCTGTGCATATAGATGGAAGTAGATAAAAAGTCTTATTTGGACTCAGTTCTACCAAGAGAAGAGAAGCAAAGCCAGAGCACTCACTATACCAGGATGAAGCTGGCAGACATGGGTCTTGGCCCCACAATACACCTGCCACATCTAAAGCAGGCATTGGCCATTGGTACCTGCTCACTGTCCCATGAGTTAGTTAGTCTTACAATTTCTTTGAACACAATGTTTTCGGCATACAGAACCAATCTCTCTTACTGAGTCGTCAAGAGGCAACCAGCTAGCATAGCATTCTGGGGCAGCCATGGTGGACCTTGGAAAGTTTTCAGTGGCGACAAACAGCCCTCTGTGGTAAGTTGGTTGTTGGCTGCCACCACTGCCCCTGGGACACTCATCCTGTTCTTATCAGAATACTTGAAGAGGGAAGAGGAGGCTAGAAAGACACATGTGTCTGTGTCTCTGTGACATGAACAGTGTGTGTATTGTGGGGTGGGAGTTTACTTGAGTTTCTTTCTTGAAATAGCAAATCCATACAGGGAGAGCCATGCTTACCAATATTCATGCTATGAACGAAGCCCTGGGCTATGTATAATAGTTACTATACCCAAGGAGTTAAAAACAAAACAGATCAAAAGCCCTGGTACGAATGATGAGGTAAAACACAAAAAGGATAATGGAGAAAGAGTTTCATTTACTGAAGTTGGTCAGAAAACACTTTAATGGTGGAGTCAACATTTTTAACAGACCTTCAAAGAGCAGGAAAAAAAATGGAAAAGCTAAGTGTTGTGGTCAGGGCTTAACAGGGAAAAGATTTAATACAGGACATATAATTTATATGATTGTTTTATAATATTCACTCAAAAAGTCAAATGTAAATGAATGCAAGAGATCTGTCCACACACCAGAGACCCAAAGAATCTAGCTAATAGCCCACAGTCCCATGGCAGTGTCCTGCATGAGACCAGTTAAAGAATCAGAGCCCATGGAAAGTCCTCCATGAGTCCAACCAGAGGCCCAGAGCCCACGACAATGTCTCATGCAGGCCTATGTCATGGATCTGCTCTGGGAAGGCCCCAAAGGCCAGTGATGGAAGCTAGGAAGTCTATGCCAGCAAGATGGAGGAGTTGTGCCAGCAGGCTACAGGATCTGCATTGGAGCTAGGAAGCTATGCTAGAGGTGAGGACCAGGGCTTCCCCCAAAAGAACCTCAACATTCTTAGAGACAGACAGTACCTGAGCCCCTTCGATGATGAGAATAGCCAAGTTCATATCAGAAAAACCAGCATAGCAAGATTCTCCAGGAGAATCGACAGAACACCATCTTCCCCTCCAGTTCTCCTTTTATGCTGCCAACAACAGTCTTCAAGTGGGCCTTTCACACCCAGCACCATGCTGACTCAGTTCAACTGGGTGTTCCAAGGTGATGGCTAGCCAATTTACCACACAAAGGGAAAGACAGAATGCAAGAAAGCCCAGAACGGAGCTCCAGGCAGTGGTGAGTTCTGTGTCCAGGGCTGCATGGCAGACATCAGTAATTGAGAAGGAGAGCATGCCAGGCTCTCAGACTCAGCTTACTGGAACAGAAGTGACCATCAATGGATTGAACTACTGACATAGAAAAGGCAGAGCCAGGCATAGTGAGCACCTGAGAGATAGAAAAGGGGATCCAGGGAAGGAGTGTGTGTGTGTGCATGTGTGAGTGTGTGTGCACACCCTTGTGTAAGGAAAAGGCCTTTATCAGACAAAAACAGAGGAAATAATACCAAAAAGAAAATAAGACAGGGTTGTACTGGGAATTGCATATTCTTCAAGAAAAGGTGCTCTCAAGCTGGGAATCTGGATGGAATGAATGGACAAGCCAGAGGGACATGAGGGACATGCCACTTTACAGCCTCCAAGACAGTTGGCTCAAAGGTCCTGAATGCAGGTAGTAGAAGAGGGAGGGCTATGGAACTGAAGGAATAAGTGTGGAGACCAGAAAGAAAAATCCTGGGCAGGGTCCTGTGTGGGTACAGGGAATGGGTCCATCAGCCTAGGATGTGCAGGGACACTGGAAGGATCAGATAGCATGGTGACCGGTGCACATGTCCCCTAAATAAGATGCTGCTCTGGAAAAATAAAAGCAAACACTGTGAACTGTAAAGTCCAAAAATAAAATGACAATTCCAGTGCCATTGTCATTTTCATGAAGCATGCTCTTCCTGAATCTTTTGATATCTCATTTGAAAATTGCTAAGTCTACAATTCCAAATTCCTGTCTGCAAGGAGGTGTGGTGGTGCACACCTGTAATCCAACACTTTGGAGGCTGAAGTAGTAGGATCACCAAGGACAGCCTGGGATACATTAGTGAATTCAAAGCCAGCCTGTACTGCATAGTAAGATGCTGTCAAAAAAAAAAAAAAAAAAACAATAATAATAATAATCCTGTGGGCTAATAAATGGCCCTTAGTTCTCAGAAGAAAGCCTCAAGCAAGTCTTATTTGGAGCTTTAACTCAAGAAGTAACCACAAACCAAGAAAGGATGCTCATGGAGAAAGAATCTAATAATGATGTTTTATTTCAAACAACATCTCCACAAACGAAGCCACTTGTCTGCACAAGCCAGCCCATAAAGCTGAGTCATAAACCTCCCTCCCTGACTTCAGGAGCAGAAGCACTCTGTGATGTATCTGGACTACAGGGCGGGAAGATAAATCAATGGACATAAAGTCCACTCTCACAGCTGCACTGGTGGAGTTAGGGCTGGCATCCCACAGGCAGCTGTGGTGGCAGGGGGCCTGGCATTGGGAGCAGTGCAAACCCCTCCTGTAGTTCATCACTGAACACAGAGATGAAGCAATTAACCTGGGTGGGCACAGGAAATCTCCAGGCCTTCGCTTCCAACACCCATTTCCTTACCTCTGTACTTGTTTACTCAGACTGGATCAAATCCCACTCCTCTTCCAAGGCCCATCCTATGTACTAGATAAGAAAAGCAATTTGTGCAGAGTCACTCCCATAGCTTCAAAGTCTGTCCCCTCACATTCAACCAACCATGGATAGAACACAATTTTTTCAAAAAAAGGTTGCACGTATACTGAACATACTCAAATTTAATTGTCATTTCCTGAATAGTACAGGATAAAAACTACTTACACACATTGTCCCATATATTTTATTAGTCATTACCACG
>PVKN010044752.1:0-10045 GCA_004027915.1 Capromys pilorides
TGTTTTATCACCAAATGTTAGGTGCACGTTAAGGCAGTGTTCATTGTCCTTGGAGTAGGATGGTGAAAATTCCTGGAAATAATACTGGACAAATATTGGATTAATTCATAAAATTTTAAAGAGTAAAAATAAAGTTTATCTTGGTTTTAATATTTCAGTAAGCATAATGATCACATATATTCAATTTGAGTCTAATCAACCATAATTAGGCTGACTGTGCTTCTTAAAAATGAAGAAAGTAATCGATCTATGTATGAAGTTCTTATTCTTTCTTTTTAAATAATTTATTTATTTATTTATTTATTTATTTATTTATTTGGAGCAGGGTCTTGCTACGCAGCTTGGTTCATAGAGATGCTCCTGCCTCAGCCTCTCCAGTACTGGGATTACAGGTGTGTGCCACCACTCCTGGTTTCAGTGGCTGGCATGGCAGCATGGCATGTGGTGCCTGGGATTGAATTCCAGTCCTTGTGTTTGCCAGGCAGGTGCTTAGACTGCTGAGCTATCTCCCCAGCCTTCTTACCTTTTCTATCTTTGATGTGCATGTTAGAGACCCAAATTAATCTTTGAGGAAGGTATAAGCACATATATAAACCTTAGATGCTTTTCCCCATTATGCCACATAACATGGTAAAGCACTTTCATAACCAATTTTGAAAGTTTCAAAGTGAAATGAAAGATAGTTAAAATGAAACTTGTTTGCAAACACTGTATTTATCATTTAGTGAGATGGTTTTATTAAGAAATATTTTAATTTGATTTGAACCCAAAAGAAATGCCAGTGTATACCAAGTAAATGAGAAACTCAATAAAACTAAAGTCTAAAATTACTCTATGCAAAGCGAATAAAATTTAAAAGAAAGCATAAGCAAGGTATAAGAGTAATTGCGTCATGGAAGACCTGTTCCAGGTCTAGCTCATAATGTTGTCTCCCCATATTTTAGTGACTTCAGTTAGTAGAATTGTGCCTTGAGAATTAGAACTGCCAAAGATAAAATCGCAAGGCTTCTATCTTGTGCTTCTACAAATTTTCTGATATTTAAGCCAAATGGCCTTTCCCAGAGAATGACACAGAGATAGGCTCTTCGCAAGTTCAGAGGACGCTATGAGAAAGTCTTCCGTTAAGAGCAGGTACAGCACACCGAAAGAGGTAGCCATGCAAGAAATCAATGCTTTGTTTGCTATATAATACCAAGTAAGACTGCCCAGAAAGAACTGCTGGCAAGTGGCTGATTAGGTCACCAAAAAGAAAGCCAATGTGGGTTACCATGATGAGCAACCTGTCTCTTACCAATGGGAGGATGTCCTCATGGATGAGGCGAGCCAGTTTCTCAGAATACCTGTGAGCAGGATGGCTTGTGTGCTAACATGGGAGTGTGCATTCAAAGGAGGAAAAGCATGTGATCCAACTGAATTTTAAGCCAACATATGACAAGAAGTGTGGATTACACATCTTCTTCAACATTATTCTGGTTGTCTCAAATAAGAGTCCTCAATTTAGGAGCTCTTTTTACGAATTGTTTTCAGAATATAAATCAAATACTCTTTCAAAATTATTTCCAAATCAAGTTGCCAGATTTTTATTCTTTGTAAGTGAATATAATCTTTTAAATGGACTAATTATATTTGGTGGTAAGTGTTTAAAGAGAAAGTTATTACAAAATAAATATGGCTATTAGCAGTATGGACCAAAGGAAAAAGAAGTCTATAAGTAAAAGCAACTAAATTTCTTGAGAAATTCATAAATTGCCGTGGAAATGTAGACCAAAAGAAAAATTCAGTGCTTTCTGAGCACAGCGAATACTTGAACGTGTTCTACTCACTTAATCAGATAGCTGCATGCTTGGTATGTTGTATGTGTCCATCCTTTTCCAAAAGTTGTAGCAAGCTCACATACTCTTCCCTCTCACTGAAACTATTAAGGTCCAGCTTCATGCACATATGTGACAGTACTATAAATTTTCTCTTTTCGTCAAACAGAAAGAATGTGTCTTCTTTGTCCACATAACAGCATCCCTTGAGTTGGCTGACAGAATCATCTAGAGAAATGGCTTGAAGATATCGCTTCAAATGGAAAGTCAAGGAACATTAGAAGTGATTATATTGATTTATCCATTTGACACCACAGTGCTCTACTTTTAGAATGAAGCTACATGCGTAGCACAAAAGAACTGCAGTCGACACCAACAGCGATGCTGCCAACCACTTAAAACTCCATTTCTGACTCAATTGGCTTTTCAAGTTGTGGCCCTCTCCTTCCTTTGGTCTTCTCTTTTGCTTTACATGTTTTCTTTTTACTGTTCAGAAGAGGGAGACTCTGCAGGAAATCTGGTTTTCGGGCCCCTGAGAGGAGCGTGTAGGAGGAGTGTTCGCATGCCCTGGGACTCCAGTGCTCCCCACTGTGGCCTCCAAGCCAGCACGGATGCTATCGCCTATGTATCCACCTCTAAAGAGGATGCTCATTACTTCAGTAGAAACGAATTCAGAATTTGCTCTCTGCTGGCTTCAAAAGCATAGCTCTGAGTGCTAGAATGCAAAAGGTTGACATCTCTCATTGTATACCCTGCCCTGTTTAAATAAAGAGTGGTGTTCAATCAGGTCAGACCTAACCGGTTTTCCAGTCATCCAATTAGTTCCTAGGCCATGGGTTGATTGTATAAGAAGCTGAAGGAGGTAGATACACAGATGGCAGTGATGATGTCACAGATTTTTTTTTTTTTTCTGACTCAGGCTGCCTTAAGGGCAGGTTGGGTGAGGCTTGTAGAGCTAGGGATCAAACCCTGCTCCCCTGCCCCTGAATGTGTTTGCCTGAGCAGACACTTAAACAATTGAGCTAAACCACAAGCCCCCTTTATCACAGAACTTTAAGAGTGGGTTTGTAGTAGGACAGTCAGCTTCTGATTCAATGCATTTGAAATAAACTACAATAAAAAAGAATTCTGATTAAAGTCACTGCTATTTTGAGGTCGAGGGCAGTAGTCCAAGTAATTTGTCCAGTGTAGTGTAGTGAAGCAAGTACCAATAAGTGTGGGCTTTATTTATTTGGTGACATAGAATTATGGAAGAAGTACTCATTTTATTTATTTTTATTTCATTTTATTTTATTTTTTGTATTTTAGGGAAGGGTCTACAGGGTGTTCAGGGTCTCACTACTAGGTCAGACTCCTAGCAATCTGCCCATTTACAGTCTCCCAAGAGCTGGGATTACAGGCGCGTACCTCTATGCCCACTCTCAACTGCTATCTCAGCTTACCCTGGGGGTGGAACTGGCACAGCGGGCCTGGGGGTTGAACCCTTGTTTAAACCCCTGAGCTCTGTGGTCAGCCTGATGTGTGTTTTTATTGTTGTTGTTGTTTTGTTTTGTTTTTGTCTCTCAAAATTGGGAGTTTTCAGCTCTGGGCTGATCTCTGACACTAACTGTAGGACATCACAAATGTCTTGACCTTTAGTCTCTGGGGAGAGAATAGAAAACATAACTCCAGTGCTTATTTCTCTTATAAACTTCTGTGCCTTTCTAATGCCACTGGCTTGCTTTTATTTTTATCCACATTCAAATCAGTTCCTCAAATTATTCTGAGGATGGAATGCCCTTGATATCCAGCAGGTGTAAACAGCTTATGGAAACTGAAGATATGTCAAATATAGCAGACACCTCAGGAAAAACTAAAGAGGCGAGTTTAAATTAAGTGCAGTTCAGGAGAAAACCAGCCATGCATGCACTTTCAAATTTTTCTATGAATGTCAAGCTAAAGATGCTATCATAACTCTGATGTTCCTTGAAATCTGCCTTCACTATTCATGAAACTGAAATATGGTCTGGTTGTGGTAAGTGGATAAGAAAATAAACATAATGAGAAATACAAAGCCTTTCAAATTGCTCTTCACCTTTGGAATGTGTAATAAGTTGAGATTTACATAAAGGCTTCTGAAGCATGAAGTGTGTTGTTAGGGAACTGTGATTGTAATCCTTACAATAAGACATTTAACATGAAATGCAGTGTCTTCCAAAGTTGCCCGGCAATACACATCACTTAGGGTAGTGAATAGCCCTGGCTAGAGGCCCAAACAGAGGTGGCTAATGGGAGGCTAATGCAATGCATAGCATTCTCACACTCTGCATACCACAGATGAAAAATTTTAGAACATCCTACGTGGGGTTTCCCACACGGCATTATTCAGACTGGCACAGGATGAACAGTCAGTTCCATTACAGAATACACAGGAATCTTGCCTTTCTTAGGCAACTCAGAGTGTACAGCTGAACCGGCTCCCGGTGAACCTCCCGATGTCTCCTCCAAGCCATTTCCTTTCTCTAGCTTGCAGGGCAGTTGCTTCCAGCTGACAAACTCAGCAGACATCGGCACCAGCTTCCTGGCAGGAAGATGGAGTTTCTTATGCTGCTTCACGCCAGCGAGTCGTATGCATCAATGATAATTCCCAACCTCTGCTCTAAGGCCAAAACTGAAGCAGTGAACTAAGTCGAGCTATGTACGGTTGTCATCTCCCATTTCTAGTAGAAATTCTGATGCATCTCGTCATCTTTTTAATTGGCTGAACCTATTGGAAAGCCATGCAGATCTTTAAGGGATTTGCCTATTTGAAGAAACTTTTAAGATTGCACAGCCTGAATCCAAATGAGATGAGCTATTTTTATCTCAACATGAACTTCTTGGCTGGCCATTAATCAATGAATAGAACGATATCTTTTTAGCATGACATTGCCAGAAATATTGAAATATAAAATATCTAGGAGAAAAATACATATTTGATTATAAATATATTATTCCAATGAGTAAAACTGTCACCTTGATATAGAAATAGAATATATGCAAATAAGTGATTATCTGAAAGCTTTGTTTTATTTTTAGAACTTGCTTCTAAGAATTTTTTAATCTAGATCTTCTAATTACACACCTCAAATTCTAACGTAAAGTTGCAGTCAAGTAAAGCTCTGTAAACAGGTGTTTATGAATGTTCCCAGTTCCTTACTTTGGAATTTCATAAAAGTACTTCTTTAGCAAGTCAGGGTAGGACTGGTAGTAAAATGAGGGAAAAAAATGTGAATTCTCATCCACTAAGTGTCTATGTGCAAGTTTTACTAAGTCATTGCATTTTATACACCTCTGAGAAATGTGTGTGATTCTCATTTTTCAGACCTGGAACCTTAGGTTTGGAGGGGCTCTGAGCCCTTCCTCGACCCACACAATTAATAATTGGGTGGAAAAGAATTAAAGTCTATGTTTATCTTCTGCCAAGACTCCTTTCTTGGGCATATCATGTTATCTCTATCATTATCATTCTGATTTTTCTAACAATTCTGAACAAATTTTGGAAAGCTTCAAAAAATAGAACACTGCTTAGATAAGTATCTAGATCCATTATCAAATATTCCCATAAAAGCAGCACAAGGAAAGTACTAAAAATAGTGAATTCTATAAGATCTCCAGGTTGCACACTTATTTCCATAGTGGCTCTGCATGAGCTCCTGTGTGATGGTCCCCCTAGACTCCAAAAGACCCAGGTCAGTGGCTGATGGCCCTAATCCAGCCATGGCATGCTTCCTCCTATCCTCAACTGAAGGTAACCCAAAGCCAGGCAATGGGGCCGTCTGCTCCAGGTTCACAACACTGTAGCATGGCAAGGACCCTCCTTTTGCTGAAGAAAAACAGCAGCACTCCCATAGCCATGTGGCTGGCTGTTCACTGACTCGGCTGTCACTCAGTACAGTGACAGCCTCTCAGATCTCCAGAGCTCTCCCTGGCTCTCTGGGCACAGTGGCATGGTGACCTCAGGCACTGGTTTGATCTCTAAGTCACAAGTAGAATTGAGACGGACGTTCACCCTTCCCTCTGTCTGCTCCTCCATGGCTTCTGAGTAAGCGTTCTGATTGCACAGCAATCTCTGGTGTCCAATGAGCAACTTCAACGCCTGAGAAGTCAGTGATTGTACAGCCAGGCTTAACTTCTGTGAAGCTTTTATGAGCTGTGCATTGCTTTCAGTGTCACAACGTTTCAGGGTGTCCTCTTGTCCATAATGCAAAACCTATGTGTCATTCAGGCATTGGTCAAGGGAGTAAAGCCATGCACCATATTTTAAGAAAGAGGTTTAAGGAATCTATTTTTAGAAAAGTGTTGGGAAAATAATAAGCAATGTAGACTGCTTGGAGAGAAGACGCTGCCTGGAGGGAAGTGTTGCCTCTGAGACCTGTGGCTAGGACCTGGATCTCACCAAGCAAGAACCACAGAGTGCCACGTGGCCGCACTCACCTCACTGCCCCTTGACACTTAAGAAGCCAAGGAGAAGGCGCCAAAACTCCAGAGGCCAGTGAAGAAAGTATCACCTTTAAATGCATTTCCTTCAAGGGATAACCCAATAGGCACAAAAGGCCAGGCGTGCATCTTAAATTATTATTTACTCAAAGGCTGCCTTTTAAATTCTTTGTTTTGGTCCATGAGCAGCCAACTACTTACAATGGATAAACGATTGTTATCAAGAGTGAGTGCGAAGACTTTCAGAGTGTTAACTGAGGTTCTCACTTTTCTCCTTTAAGTTCAGACTCCCGGTGATTAATTTATATTACATGAACCCATTAGAAACTGCCTGGAAAAGGCATTTGTTCTTTGGAAAACAAGGATACTTACGCATCACCAGTGCAATCCACAATTATTCCACTGTACTGACTGAATGAGATGTTTGCAATGTATGTAAGGGTCTTTGTTCATTTTTATTCACAACTTTATTATTGAGAAGTATGAATATGACACTAACAAAATTTAGATCATCATTATATTTCTCACATGGAAAAGCAATTGACAAAAGTGCTTTCAGAACATAATTTAAATTTGGAGCAAGAAAAGGAATCTTAATTAAAAGTGAGGAGTTGAATATATTATTTGAAGCACAATAGAAAATTAATTATAGTTCGAAGGGAGGAAGATGTTTGCAGGCCTGGGTGGCACAGGAGCTGTGATCAGAGGTCAGCAGGGCAGCTCTGTGCAGGCACCGTGTCATTTCCATGCCTCAAAGTGCGCTCAAGCATCACATGATGAGACCTTCCATAGAATGAAATACAATAAAAATACACATTGGAGTAAAACCTGAGTGCGTGCAATTTGCAGAACTTGCATCTCAGCCAAAATGTTGGACTCATGTCAACGTATGAAGAAAAACTTGATTCTCTGTTTCATACATAAAATGCCATCTCTGCTTCCCCTAGGTCAGATGTTCTTCTCTTTATGAATATGGCTATATTCATAAAAACTTATCTTCCAACATCCCTTGCAAAAAAATGAGGTTGTTAATTCAAAGTGTCATGTGTGCACTTAGTAACCTGTTAAATGTAAAGAGATTAAAAATATAAATTTTTATACATTGTAACTTACTTGAATTCAGTTCTGCTAACACTGAGAGATAGAACGGGCGTGTGTCTGGCTGGATGCCTATAATATGGAATAATTAAGGCACGGATCCTATTCACTAAGGATTTATGCCTATTGTAAGGCATGTATTATCACTCTCAGTTTACAGATGAGTAAACAATGTGTAAAGCAAACTAAATAAAAGTATCTACCTTATGTCATACTTAAGATTTGTAGCCAGCCTCCAGAGCTCGGGAAACAATAGCTATGAAAACAATCTGACTTAATTTGTCTTTGTTTAGCAACAATGACTAGACTGTTGGACTAGATTAAAGACATAGGACAGTAAGGACTGAACACTCATAGAGTTAACTGGACCGTACGCATCCAATTTTGGAAACTTTGCTTAGCCCTGCTCCAGATTTCATACAATGAGAAGAGTGAAAAGGAAGGGAAAGGGGCACCACAGCAGACCCTGGGGGATGAAAGGTTTTCGGGGATCAGCCTGCGAAGATCAACGTGTTGCAATTAGCTATTGACAGATGCACATTTTCCACCTTAAATTAAATATGAAGCCTTCATTATCTTCAAACAAAACTCTCAGGCCGGGGTCAGTTAATCCATGGTTCTCTTTCTGGAAGCCTGGTAGTAAATAGGCTGTGGTGATTAGGGGCAGTTGTCTTGGTCCACCCTTGCCTATTTCCAAAGAAGCCTAGAGACTTAGTTCTGGAGTGCTCTTGTTATTTAGAAGGTGGAGATGAGGCTCAGGAAGTAAAATAAATAGCCCAGGATAAATGGCTTCTAACAGGTAAGGCAGTTGCAATTTTTATTCATTGTATGACATATATAGAGATATAGAAATATATACTTTGTAATATTTATAAATACATATAGGCATATCTGTATGTACACACAGGTATAGATAGATATCTATTTATATATTTAAAATAAAACAAGTATATATGTATATCTATTAAAAATAGAAAGTCTTACTTTCTTGGGTAAAAGGCAATAGTTTCAAGTACCCTTGGAAACCAGGTGGGGTTGTGTGGGTGGCAGGAGTTGGAAGCACATCTAGATGGTCTGAGAACATTCTTGGTGCTGGTAGTGAGCATGGCAAATTAAGAGGGGAGCTTCTGTGTTTCAAGGAATTGTGTCATGAGAAACAGAAGGTGAAGACTGTAGAGGACCTGGAACCTGGTGACCACAGTCGTAGCCCTGTGCTTTCTCCAGTTTGAGCCGCATAGAATCTGTGACGGAGAAAGCTACTTGCATCTAAATACAAAAGTCCACTTTCGATTACCTAGGCATATGTGGCTCAGATTGGCCTTTTGTGGTCATGGGGATAAATTATTACCTCAGTAACAGAAGGGGGATTCAATTTCAAGGTGCACACAGCCATGCCTTCTACAAGGTAAATGCTCGGTGGAGCTGGCAGTGATTATGCCACTCTTTATGAGAGACAGGAAAGGGACACTTGTGTCTAAGCAAAGTTAACCGCATGGTGGTTGGTGCCAGGACCGTCCCAAGAACCTGGGACAGGGGAAACAGCACTGTTTTATTATGAAACTTGGTATCTATACTTTATGGGCAAACCCATGATAGGCAGAAACACTTCCAGGGGTCAGCCAAATAGCTCAGTGGATTAAAGCACTTACAAGCAGGTGCAGGGGCTGGGGGTTCAATTCCCAGGCCTGCCATGCCAGCCCAGCTGTTGGAGTGTGCTGAGATGGCAGTTGAGACTGGGTGTGGTGGCACATGCCTGTAATCCCAGCTCTTGGGAGGCTAAAACAGGTGGATCACTATGATTCTGGTCTAGTAGTGATACCCTGAACACCCTGTAGACCCTTCCTTAAAAGTATATAAAAAAAAAAAAAAAGTAAAAATGCCCACAGCTGAGAAAATCTCTTAACAGCAAAAGAATGCATCAAGGAACAATTTTAAAGAGAGAGTCTTTAGTTAAGATCTGGCCAAGAACTAAAAGTCATTGAAAAGAGAATAAATTTTAGTTTTCCTAGGTACAATCCTCCCAAATGAGTGGTGACAAGAGGCTAAATGACATCCAATAGTGTCCTACAAGTAACACCAATCTCATAGGCCAAACTATCTTGGGTTAACCTGGTGGTATTCCTGTGTTCAAGTAGTTTCTTTAGATGGAGCTGTGTCACACAGAGCATCTGTGTAGGATACATTTTCCCTTGGACCTCCGTGTACTTCATTATATACAGTTTGCATGTATTTAAGGTGGGAGAGACTCCTGGTATTCCAATGAGAGTAAGTTTTCTGTATATATTAAGTGAGTTTCCCACATAGGTGTGTGTGTGTGTGTGTGTGTGTGTGTGTGTGTGTGTGTGTGTGTATGTGGTGCTTGATCTCTCCAGGCAATGACCAAGTTATTCTTCAGGCTTTCAGTACTGAGAACTGTGTTAGGTGCTTCCTCTCAGCTGTTGTGGATTAAAAATTACATGTTCCATTTTGTGCGAAGTTAACAGCTATCCCACCTGACAGGAAGACTGCCTTTAATTAGACCAAATTTAATAACAATTTGGTTTGGGCTTAGTTTCTTGAAAATAATCAAATCTCAACTGTAGCAGAACTTAAGGTAGAGCTAAAAAATATGCACCTGCCCTTTTCAGTTTTGCTTGTAGTTGTACTGGGATCGTATGACCAGCTCTGACCATGGATAG
>PVKN010044754.1:0-10032 GCA_004027915.1 Capromys pilorides
AGAGGGAGTAGTTGTATACATAGTCCAATGTTCCATAATTGTAGTGGGATACCGGTGAAACTGGCAATGTTGGAGGCTGTTGGTATAAGCCTCTTACAGCTCATCATACTAATCTAGCTCTGCGTTCTGTGCCTTGTAATTAAGCTTTTCTGCTGGGTGATCAAGGGCAAGTCAAGGCCAGACCTGTATAATAGATCATTCATCTTTTGTGTCTTTCAGGGTCAAATCCCCTCAGGATTAACTTTGGAACCATGTACAGTGCTTTGTAGAGCTGTTGCCAGTGTCAGCCATCAGGATGAGTCACGGCCATTGCTTGACCAGTTTGCTCTCTGTGAAAGCCTGAGAGAATGTCCTCTCTCTACGTGACTCTCCTTAGGCACACTATATTTCATTTATCCTTTTCCTCTGAGGTCCCTTAATCTCCTTGAACAGAAAATTTGGGAAACCTGTGAGTTATTCCATCTTTGAACAGATTTCTTTCCTTCAAGTTTGCTATCAAAGGGTTAAATCCTTTAAATGGTCTGAAGCTCTTCTTTCTTTGAAGTCAAACGCTAGAAGGATTTAACAAAATGTGTGGTGTATTCAGCTCAGCATCTCAGCAAGAAAGGGAAAACATATTCAACGACCATACCAATTGAACATTTGGACTGTGGGCCCAACAAAACTGAAATGAGGCTATAAAAATAGGGACACACATTACATTTGGCAATAGTTCAGAAGCTATATGGAAGTCAAAAATGCAAAATGTGTAGTGTTTCCACTCAAGTCTTACTAAATACATGTTTTACTGACTCATTTAACTGATTTCATAAAAACACTTCAGGTTGTTTTTGAATTCCACCACCCTCTCGATTTAAAGGTATAAACTATGGGGAAATGACTTTCCAGGAGAATTTGTTAATGCCTAATAAAGTTGGGGTGAGCTTCTTTGTACATGTTACCTCTGCAGACATTTCCACAAATGTGGAAATGGCTCACACAGTGACAAGAGCACTCCCTATAGCTGTGTGACCATGGAAATCAACTGACGGGGATGTACAGGCAAATAAACCATGCTTTAGTTATTATAAACTATAATATAATTTCATTAACAAGTACAATGAACTAACCAAACTTATGAATATTTATATCATTTATTTCATGTTTAAAGACCTCTGATTATTTATTGCTTATGGGTACATAGACCCATGGTGTAAAATACAAAAGATACCCAAGAATGATATCCATCAAGTCCAATAGGTGTAAGTGGCCTCAGGGCACCAAATAAGGGTAATGATGTCCAAGAAGTGGACAGTGGTGAAATTTATGGGTGACCGGGTGAAGGACCCCACTTCAGCTACATCTGTAATATGTTCTTTATTTATTTTTTAGTGGACTCTGGAGCTAATATAATAATAATTACTTTTGAAGTTGGCAGGTAATGACTGTTTTCCATGCTCTTGTTTCTGTTAAAAGATCAATAAACTTTTCAAACATGTAAAGCTAGAACTGAAGCCAATTTTTGAAAGTTGAATGTTGCTGTGTTCCCATCTGAAAACAAAGAGCGTATTCCTGCTCTTCATGATTTCTGCTTCCCTGGGCATCTTGTGTTCCAAGTCCACAAAGTGTAGTGCTGTGTTTCCCAGCCCCTCATCTCCACCTGGGAACTCTCTAGAAAACCGGTTATTAGCAGGTGCTCAGCCTGTGAAACAGGAAGGACAACTGAGAAAATACAAAACCTAGGTGTCCTTCAGGCGGACTTTTAAAAGCCAAAGGGAGCAAGTGCTTCCTCCAAAGATGCAGAACTTTGGTATTCTAACTCTTAGGATAAAAATGCAACATTAGTGACAAAATCCACAGGCACACAGTAAGCCCTGGCTCTGCACTGTGGCCAGTGTTGGCCATCTTCCCGTATACATGCCACAGGGGCTGCTTGTATCACCAAAAGCTCTAAAAGTTCACCATTACTGTGCTAGGCCCTCATCCAAGAGCTTTCTACCTTCACTAACTACAGGAGCCTACACCAGATGGAGTAGGGTCTATAAGTATCCCTCAACCATAGGTGGTAAAACTGAGGCCAAGGGCAGCCAAGTTACTTAACCAGGTTGATCCAGCTGGTGGTCCTGGCAAAATCCTACTAATGACCTTCCAAGAAATTTATTCACTTACAGTTCTGGAGGCTAAAAGTCCAAAAGTAAGATGTCTTCAGGGTTGGCTCTTTCTGGAGGCTCTGAGGAGAATCTATTCCATTCCCCCTGCGCTGTAAGTACACAGGTAACGCTATTGACTAGGACCTTCAGCATCCCATCAGGATATTATAGAAAGTCAGCCCTAATTGAGGATTTGAGATATCACATACAGACATTGGTTTCCGCCTTATTGCCAATGTTTGGAAAACATGCCCATTTTTCTTGCTACTTTCTCTAGAACTCGGTCTTGATCAGTACAAAGTTTTTTTAGAATGTGGCTGGGAGTGGGTGTGGCAGCACATGCCTGTAATCCTTGCTGTTGGGAGGATGAAAAACAGGAAAGATCACTTAAGTCCAATTGGTGTAGTGAGACCCTGTAGACCCTGTACTAAATACATTATAAAAAAAAGAAAAAAGAAGAAGAAAGAAGAGAGAGAGAGAGAGAAAAAAAAAAGAACCATGGCTGAGACAATGTAGCTAAAGCCATAGGTTGGCTCTATCTCCGAGGTAACAGAGAGGAAAGGAGTCCTAATTTTTAACCTAGGTGACACCACACCACATGTCACATAACATACCCAGATAGTATTGAATTGAGTTAGAATACAATTACTCTGTGGAGACAGTGAACAAGACCAAACCCTGTGTACCTGCACATTATCTGTGCTTAAAATCAGTAGGGAAAGTATTATGTATAAATCCCTCTTAGGCCCTTTCATCAGACAGAAGCCTGTGAGTGTCACATCATTATTTCTACATCACAGATGACAAAACTGAACCTCAGATGATTAAGTCATTTGCAAAGCCTCACAGTGCCCGAGCTGGAAGTTGAATCAACTGCTCTAATTTCTAATCCAACTTCCTCCCCCCATACCTGCTGACTCTTCTTCATGGGGACTGGAGGTAGGTTGAACCATGTACCCCTAAAGGTATATTTAAGTCCTAATCACTTGCACCCAAGACCTAAGCTTATTTGGATAGAAAGTCTCCATAGCTATAATTACAAACCTCCAAGTGACATCATCCTGAATTTAAGGTGTTGCTATAAGAGAGAAAATCTGTCACACACAGACACATTGAAGAAGTTTGCATGACAACCAGACAGAGACCACAAGATTAGAAGGGCGCTGCCACCACCAAGGGCTCCTGCATCCTCCAGCAGCTGAGAGAGGCCAAGCATGGATGCTCTTCAGTGCCTCCAGAAAGACCAAACTCTGTAAATGTCTTCATTGTGCATGTCTAGCCTCCAGACCTATAAGTGAATAAATTCCCATTGTTTGAACCCCACCAAGTTGGTGGTAACTTGTAGAGGCAACTCTGAGAAACAAACACTTCACTATTGCAGGGCTGGGACTGTCTAGGTAGATGCATCACCAACACTGCTGACTACCTCCAATCCAGATCAAAGGGAGTACACTTATTTGTAAGCACTATGACACGTGTGTCTCACACCACATTCTAAAATCTTCAGTCATAGTTGCAATACTTTCAGATAAATCTTTGAATTGCAGCAACTCCACATTCTTAAACATCACTGCCTTCTAAGCAGATCCAAGCTATAAAAAAAAAAAAAAAAAAAAACAGTAAAATGTGTCTGATTTCCAAGGCCTAACACCATTACGCACTAGGAATTCTCTCCTGGGAAAAGAGCTACCCAAGAATGCAACTCTCTGGGAGCCAAGGTGAGTGTGGAGCCTCTGGTTATGAGTCTTGCAAAGCAGAGCCTGGTAGGGCTATCTTGCACGGGACAGTAAACAAAAATGGGATCCATGGGACTGTTCCCCTTGTAGTAACAACGGAGATTATAGTTTTACAGTGTAAACACTTTTAAATTGGTGTCTTCCTGACATTTTCTCAAGTCCTTAATGAAGTGTTAGAGTCTTTAACCAGATTCAAACCACAGAGGATGATTTTGCACCTAAAACAGATGTGGGTGAGGCTCAGGTTTCTATTGAAAAGTTTTGCACTTATATCTCAAAAATCCAAAGAAGCAACACTTTTTTCCTAAATCTCTACTTCGAGGAAAGTGTTTCTTCACAGTGAGTGGGACAGGAAACCTTACAGTAAGTGGGAGCTCATGGAGCCATCTGCATGGAGCAGGCGTGCTGATGTCACCTGTGACCCTAGCACTCTGGGAAGCTGAAGCAGGAGGAGGGAGCTTGAAGCCAGCCAGGACAACTGAGCAAATAAGCAAGACCCTGCCTAAGAAGAGAAGGGAAAAAGTCTGGGAATGTGGCTCAGCATGGAGCCCTGGGTTAAGTCCCTAAGGAAAGAATGAATGAATGAATGAATGAATGAATAAATAAATAAATAAATAAATAAATGCGAGCCTGCTCTGCCAGTATGAGCGCACACCTAGGGATTTTGTCCCACATTTATCAGGACTACCAAGTTGCCTGAACATAGCTTCTTTTATTTCAGGTCCTCAGCTCTCTCAGGTCCTGCTTCACTCCCACACAGACCTCTGCCCAAGACTTCTTCCTCCATCCAGAAACAACAACACAAAAGGTTCAGATCTACACTTGATGTCTGAACAGCTGACGGGTTGATAGGGTTCACTCTGGGCTGTGGACCTGAAGACAGAGAAGGCCCAGACAAAGGCCTGGACAACTGAGGGGTTCCTGTACGCGCTCTTAGCCTACAGTCAGAGAAGCGCACCCCCACCTGCCCTGCACTCTGCGTGAACTGGGGATTTCCTGGGGTTACGAAAGTAGTGCACAAACCATGATAGTATTTGGAAAAGTACACATCAAAACTACTTGAGATCTCACTACAATGGTTGCAAAATTCAGAATTTCTTTGATTCTCATTGCTGTTCCAAAATGGCATGAAGAATAGATCTGCCTCTAGCTCTTATCATTCAGTGTCTTAAGAGTATATTCCAAGATTTTGGAGGTGCTTTGGTAATTTTATTCTGATGTATTTCATTTCCCTTGTCATCCTATGTACTTCATTTTGTGTATTTAAGAACCTTGTTTGGAGACTGCTGAGGGGCCCAGGACACACATATGGGAGAGCGACAGACCCACAGCCCAGCCTTGGCTGTGCAGGCTTTCGCCTCCCTCAGTGGTGTCCTGCAGGTCCACGGGCACACTGCTGCGCTCTGGCCCCCTCCCTTGCTCTCTGCATAGCTCCATTCCCCCAGCAGAAGCTCAGACAAGAAGGCAGGCCACTCCCTTCCCATCTGTCAACCCCACAATTACTCTGGTGCTTTATGTCTTATTCTTTACATTATTAAAACAATCTCACTTTTTGGTTTCCAAATACAAAATATGCCATCTCTTAAACCTGGTGGCCTCCGTTCTCCAGTCACCGTAGGTGCATGGAGAGATCTAGCACAGTCACCCGCCTCCTCGCTGCCCACTGCACCTCTCCTCACAAACCAGAGTCCCTTCATCCCACAGCTTCCCTCTTCTCCTGCTTCCAGAATCCAGTAGAGGTTGCCGGGAGTGGTTGGAAACTGTGACCTCTAACCATGGTATGTCAGCTTGACTGGGCTAAGAAATACCTAGAAGATTTGGGAATGTAGCTCTGGATGTCTACAGATGATGAGATGTAGGCCAGCAAATTGGGGGTTAGAAGACCTCTCCTAGATGGAGATGACACCAAGCAACAGGTGTGTGGCTTGGACGAGTTAAACAGGAAAGAAAAAGGAAGTACCCCACTCCAGAACAGCTACCGCCTTTGCCACTGCCCTTGAACACAGGTCTGCAGCTCTTTCAGACTTCCAGTGAAGGCTGCACCGGCAACTCCACCATGAGCTTCAGGGCCTGCAGCTAGGAGTAGTGCTACCTCTTGTTCCATAGTGTGCCTATCCTTGGGCTAAGCAGCTGCTGGCTTGCCCGAGTACAGGTGGCTGTTGTGAATTCTTTAGCCTCTGATCCTATAAGCCTGCCTGATCAATCCCTTACAGAATCATACTTACATTTTCTACTGATTCAGTTCCCTTAGAGAATCCTAATACAGAAGCCATTCAGGAGTTGCATGGTGTCACCTGCAGAAAACTTTGAGGAGTAATGCGATCTCACCTGCTGCGTTCACCTGGCCTTTCTCATATCCCCATCTGAAGCCAAAGTTGAGCATCCTCTGTTTAGCATCCTATCCTACTCTACCTGGCCTGATTCCACATACATCACTTGTAAATGTCACACCATCATCCAAGACCCAACTCCCATCGCCCCATGGATGGGGCAACTCCCCACATACACACACCTCACTTGCCTCCTAACATTCCTTCCAGCCAGCATCTGCAAAGCCTGCCTGCCTTTATGCAGCAGAATCAAAACAGAGGTCAGGCAGCTTTCTTCAGCTCTGGGAATCAAACAGAAAGGACGATGTCCGTTCATCAGAAGAAGAACAAAGGACCGCAGAACTCCTGCCTGGGCAATGCATCCACGGCTCTCACCTGTCCCTCCTCCCATGGCACCTGTGCTCTTCAGGAATAATTCTAGTGTTTGCTGTTGTGGTCTGAGGCAGCGTCTAGCTATGTTGCCCAGCCCGGCCTCAAACCCTGAGTTGCTGCAATTGCACTGGGGCAACTGTAGCATGGCACTCTGCATGGCTCTGTAATTCTGGAGCTTAGAGATGCGTGCTTTTATAATGCCATGATACGAAATGTGGCCAGCTTTCCTAACTGGAGCCTAGATGAATGAAAGAACTGCTGCTGGGAAAAGCAGGGACTTGTTGAAAAGACCTTGAGCTCTGTTGTGTTCTATTTATGCAGCACCTGCCTATGAGCTAACCTTGGGACGTCACTTTCTTCTGCAATGAAGTGTCTTCTCTCATTATTTGACTCTAGCTGTAGACCATGAGCCCCTAGAACTCATGAATGTGTTATTTATCTCTGTCAGTAGAGGTTCCAAGCAGTGCTTACCTCAACCTGAGCAGAGGACTCAAAGGCACCAACACCACCCCCTGAATAGACTACTGTTCCCTAACTCATCTCCTCTGAACATAAATACAGACTTCTAAACAAGGCTGGGATTAAATACATTCCTACCTACAAAAGTATCTCCCAGTACATGCATATTTTGGCTTTCAAAAATTCCCAAATCCAACATTTTTTTTCCTGTGTTACATATTAAGAACTGTATTAAAAGTTAGGAATTAACATTAAGAATTAGGAATTCTTCCTAAATGTGCTAATTGAGACCGCAGCCCTAGGGTCTTATCAGAAGTTTCAAACTTTTCAAGCTAGGCTCTCAACTGTCTGCCACCTGCCTTTAAAACAGTGTGTTCTCATTTTAGTTTAAGACACTGGCCTGTAAGAGAAGCAAACAAAAAAGAAAGAAAAGAAAAAAAAAAATAGGAACAATGAAATATGCGCTATGTTAATTGCAGACGGAAATGAGTTTTAAACAAAGTGAATGCTGCTGCAGGTCATGAGTTGCCCGGCTGCATTCTGAGCATTTCAAAGGACAAAAAAGAAAATTGGGAAAGATCAATATCAAGACAACAGTGATCTGCTATGGTAATAAATAAAGATGTCTTTCAAGGCCCATTAACCACTAATCACATCTTGGATCAAAACTAGCAGAACAGCCCCATAGCTAATGCAAGGGCTGCTGCTGGGTCATCCTGAAATTTAAATGGGGCCCACCTTGGATTGGTTTCATGTTGATAAAACCTCCATTGTTTTTGTTGCTGATTGGGAGCGTGGAAAGTCTTGCCCAGGGCCTAAGCAGGTGCTCTGGACTAAGGAGCATATAGCTGAAGGTGCCTTCCAGCCAAGGCAGGGCAGATTCGGCAGAGAGAAACAACAAAAGGGACAGGTTATAGTTCACTCCTGAAAGGAGCTGCAGCCACACCAGAATGGATTACACAGCTGAGCTACACCTTGCTGCCGAGTTGGATTTCAAGGGCTTGAGCCTTAGCTCCAGGTCTCTCCCACAAGGCCTTCCTCTTCTTTGGGGATAAAACAAAGAAAAACAACATGGCTTTAGGTTAATTTTTTTATTATTATTTAA
Organism: Capromys pilorides; assembly: GCA_004027915.1. Classification (NCBI taxonomy): domain Eukaryota; kingdom Metazoa; phylum Chordata; class Mammalia; order Rodentia; family Capromyidae; genus Capromys; species Capromys pilorides. The sequence continues at coordinate 8,132 of PVKN010044754.1, forward strand.
TGTTATGTATTTGGTACAGGATCTCACTACACAGCTCTGACTCACAGTGATCCTCCTGTCTTCAGCTTCCCCAATGCTGGGATTACAGTCATGTGCCACCACGCCTGAACTCTGTCACTGGCTCAGCGCACCCGAGGGCAGGGTTGGTGCAGCAGCATGCAGTGCTAGGAATTGAACCCCAGTCCCTGCACTTACCAAAGCAGGTGCTTAGTCCACTGAACTATCTCACTGCCCCTAGCAATATGGTTCTAAAGAATGGGCCCTCTGACCTCCGGAGAACCATTCGGTGGTCACATGATGCTACTTAACAAACAGTTCAACATCTTTGCTGATCTAGCCTTGCTATGCAAACTGTGGTCTACAAATCTGCAGCATCACAACTAGAAGACTGTTAGAGAGGCAGAAGCTCAGGCTCTCCCATAGAGAGCCTGAGTCACAAGATGCATGGTATCCAGACTGGTGAGTGAGCTACAGATGTATGACAATGTAAGAGGCATGGTCCAGAGCAACCGATTTTACCTTAGCTGCACAGAAGAATCACTAGGAGAATGGGGAGACAGGGGCTGCTGCCTATTGGCAACTGCACTCCACCTCCAGATTCTTATTGGACATGGATGAAGAGCTGGCAGCAGTTTAAAAAATATTGCCTGAAAGATATTAAATCCCAATAAATGTTTACTGAATGGACTGCATGAATAACCTGATTGAACCACACACTTAATATGACCACTGAAACTCTGCCAAGTTCCCTCATTTGGTGAATTTGGAGGAAGCAGAAAAAGGATTGAGAAAGACTTTAAAGAATACTGCCTTTCAAATGTGGAGACCATATTTGCTTTTTTATTTTAAAGAAAAGCTCAGCATATATTCCTAGAGTCGTAATTGTAGATTTAGAAAATGAAAGGGTTTTTTTTTTTTAATTTCCCTCCATTATTTCCATCCTTATCATCTCAAGTCAGTCTGTCTTCCCTCTGCCTCAGCTTCTCACCTGCTAGATCAGCAAAGAGGTGGAACTGTTCGTTAAGTAGCACACATTTATCAACTCTAGGAATTGGTCCTTGGTGTCTTCTGATTCAAAGACCTGTGCTCCTTTGAGACCACAATCTATGCCATGGAGCCCCCTTGAACTGTGACAATTTAGAATCATAGGTCTGCAGAGAGGAGGTTGTAACAAAACTGGTTGTCAATTATGGGGCATGTGTTGGACTGTTGTGAGAATTCCATGAAGCAGTGAAAGGGGTGATCTGTTTCCTAATCAATAGTCTAATCCAGACCTTCCATGCCCTATATGAAAATCTAAATGGATCTTCCACTTCTAGACACCTCACTTGAAGATACATCTTTAGCACTACGAAAACATGTATGCCCACAGTCATTTATTATAGCATCTTTTATAAAGGTAAAATATTAGAAATAAGCTTCTTATACACAAGAGGAAGTTTAAAAAACTATTATACATTAACACAAGGGAGTATCTGGCTATTAAATAAAACAAAACAAAACACAAGGAAGGCCTGTAAGTGGAGTGATTTTTAGAACATACTGTCAAGTGAAAGGAGCAAATCACAAAAGAGCATATAGGACTGGCTAGATAGCTCAAAGGATTAAAGCTCCTGCTTAGGCAGATGTAGGGACCAGGGTTCAATCCCTAGCATGCCATGCCAGCTCCACCCCCAGGTCAGGCTGAGACGGGGATTGAGACTGGGCATGGTGATGCACACCTGTAATCCCTACAGCTGGGAGGCTGAAATCAGGAGGATCACTACCAGTTTGATCTGTGTAGCGAGACCCTGTAGACCTTGTACTCAATACACACACAAAAAAAGAGCATATGTGTGTGTGTGTGTGTGTGTGTGTGTGTGTGTGTGTATATATATATATATATATATATATATATATAT
>PVKN010044755.1:0-10052 GCA_004027915.1 Capromys pilorides
TTGAGACTGACTTGCTACTTAATCTTCTGGGCAGATGTCTGAGATGAGGTAAACAGATAAAGCTCATTCCTGGTACCAGTTCTGGGCCCAGCTAATCCCTAATCCTATACTGGCCCCAGACTGGCCTACAACCTCTGAATAATATCAAACAGGCTGCTTCTGATTTGTCTGATATTTACAGGAACTTAGAACCAGCAGATCTGGCAATCTCTAAAGGCATTAATAGCACCAACTGACTAAAACAAACCCTGAGAGCTGTATTATAGGGGACAATAGGGAAGGGAGTGGGAGGCAGCCCATCACCTATCAAGTGCCCTGGAGAGGTGACATAGCCAAGTTGAGGAAGAGGCAAGCATCAAACAAGGCCCCCAAGACATGCCACCAGGCATGCAGCACTCAGGTTCATGGTTAGCCTTGGCGACACGACCTTATTTCAAAAAGGCACGAACAGGGATTCAGCCATTCCCCACTCTGTGTAGTACTGCAATTGTAGAAAATTTCCCTTAACTAAGTCATCCCAGATCCGCCCTGAGAGCCTCAAACCCAGCATCTCCACAGATTCATACCTTGGTATTGCCTACAAAAACCAGAAACTTAAAAGTAGCCCACTTTGAAGATTAGTCTTTAACTCGGAATGGAAAGCAATTTGCAGACAAAATTTTCACTTGTCTGGAGACATGACTGAGGTCACACACCTGAAAGGTTCCAAAACAAAGGAAAAGGGGTAGATAAGTCAATAAAATATGGCTTTGATTAGAAAAGTACTGACACCCACCTGTGGCTTAATAATTGCCTTTAAACCCACAAAATGTTTACAGAGGGGGGCAGGCCAAAGTGATATCCTAATAAAATCTATGGGACATCTGGAAGATAACACCCCTCAGAGTACTTAACCAGTAGAGACCTGCATGCTAGGAGAGAAACTGCTCACTGTGCCTGTCAGGCTAAGACCTGCTCTTGTAAGAAGAAAAATAGCCTCACTTTCATTATACTTCTGGTGCTTGGTCTGATCTGACCATTGCACACAATCACAGGGGAGGGGTGCTTGTCCCTCACACTGTCCAGGTATGCCTCACCACTACCAAAACATGCCTACACTGAGGCTACATGATCTAGAAGAACGTTTCCGTACTGAACCCACATGCCACACTACATGCAATGTGTCTGAACTTGCTAGGTGAAGTGCCTCAGAGAGATTCCTTTGGTAAGACCCATCCTTGTTTTACTTCAAGAAGGCTGATAAAGGGGCCAGCAAGATAGCTCAGGGGACTAAGCACCTGCTTAGGCAAGCACAGGAACCAGGGTTTGAACCCCAGTGCCATATGCCATACCTGCCATGCCACTGGGCACGCTGAGCTGACCAACCGGCACACACACCCTTGTGATCCTAGCGCTAGGCAGGCTGAAAACAAGAGGATCACTACAAGTCTGAGCTGCATAGTGAGATCCTGTACCAAATTAAAAAATAAACAAGGGGGCTGGGGAGATAGCTCCATGGCACAAATGCCTGCCTGGCAAGTGCAAGGTCGTGAGTTTGAAACCCAGTCCCACACAAAAAAAAGCAAAAACGAAGGAAAAAAAATAAAAATAAACGAACACATAAACAAATAAATGCTGATAAGAACACATGGTACATGTCAACCCAGACCATTTGCAAAAGTATTTTGAAACAGCGTGGATCCAGGGATGGTGGTACACACCTGTAATTCCTGCATCCAGGAAGGCTGAGGCATTAAGACAGCAAATGGGATCCCAGCCTGGGCAATTTTGCAAGACCCTATCTCAAAATAAAAATAAGAAAGGTGGGGGGACAAGGAATCCAGATAAGGTGCGTGCTGGTCTGTGGCTACTAGAATGCAAGAGGCCTGTGCACCTGCGTGCACACAGCTGCTGAACTTATTTCCTGGGGGACCCCACTACTTAAGGAAAGCAAGGCTCGAAGTACAGGTGGAGCAGCTAGAGAGGCTGAGCTCTTACAGAAAATCCCAGGAAATACACAGATGAAGTGACTTAACATATGTCTAACCAAAATTAGACAACAACAGCGGCTTTTCCCCAAAACTAATAGACTCAAGAAGTGTGTATGAGGAACCCTGATGCCTCCCTGGGCAACTTAAGAACATCAAGATGATACAAGACAAAGAAACATTCAAACCTAAGGCACACCACACTTGTGACTAAACTCCCAAACTATAAATAACTGCAGAGCAAACACTAGGCTGGCTGTTGGCCAGGCACTGATGAGTACCAGTACTACCCAGACAGGAGCCACGTTACAGAAAATGAGTTCCCTTGGACGTCAGTACCTACAGATGGGCCAGCTGAGGCAGGGGGACACTGCAAGAAGTCCCACAATAAGTGGGACTGCTCAGGAGTACAGGGGCAGACCAGTGAGGGTGACTGAGGCTTGGTTTGGAATTTCTCCTCCCCCCACAAAGCATTAAATCACAAGCTAATGCCTCGGCCAACAGCAACACTTGTATGACCACAGCAAACACAACGGGAAGGAAGCCAGCTTTTTGGAAGCAAAAGATGAACAAAAGTATCTTCATGGAAAACACCTGAAATCTAGAAACACACTGTACCCCACAAACAGTCCTTCACTACATGTGAAGATTGTTACTCTTGCTCCAGTACCCTTCAGGAACCAGGAAGGAGACATCAGTACAGCAGGTTGGATGAAGGGATAGAAAGCTGCTTCTGCAGATGCTGCCGACACTCCAAGGGCTGCCGCCTGAGATTGGCCCTTCTTGGACCTGATTCCAGCCAGGATACTGGCCAACACCACTTTCGGCAAGCCCTGAACAGCACCACCTCTGTACCACAGCATGCTATTTTTAACAAAATCTGAAGAAAAGCAGCACTCACAGGTATGCAGGACCATTAGCTACCTCTACCTATACGGCTATTCTGAGGACCCAGGACGCCAGCATCATTTTGATCTCCCAAGCACTACCAATACAGAACCACTAATGTCAATCACACTGCTAGCTTCTTCTGAGTGACATTCTTTTCAGTAAGTGGGTACGTGAACAGACTTAGCAGAAGTGGTACCCACAGCCCACTACAAGCACAGACATTTAAAATTAACTTCCACAAAGAAGCATGTGATGGCTTCTATGATGCATAGCTGCCACATATCCCCAACCCCACCCCAAATCACAATCAGGACCAGTGCCACCCTGGCAAGCTCAGTCAGTGCAACTTTCACTAAGCTCACAAGCTAAGGCTGAGAGTGCAAAGGGTGAAGAAGCCTGTGCAAGGAAAAGGAAGGAGAGCAGGCAGTGCTAACAGAGCTTCTTCATGCAAGGTCCCTTCTATCAGCACCTCACCAGGCTGCAGTCACTTACCAGAAAATGTGCCACCAGGTGCAATGCCCTCAAGATCACCTACAGGACCCTCTTCCACCTAGACTCCTGTTATGGTTTATATCTAGTTGTCCCCCAAAGCCTCATGCAATCATGGGGCAGAGGCTTCTAGAGTTTGAGACTTGACTCATGATCCACTGGTATTATGTGTTTTAGTACTGATGGGACTATCAGTCTGAGTCCTTCTGGGATTATGGGTGTGGCCTAAGGCAGATAGGCTGAGGCAGAGAGCCTGAACATAATATAAGGAGAGACAGAGAGACAGACTCATGCTGTTGCTCTCTGCTCCCCTGGTTGTTCTGTTGCCTCTGTCACTATACTGTTGGCTCTTTCGTCATCACGAACTGCTGCTCTCTGCCATGTGCCTCTCTGCCTTGGAGCCAGCCGAGTATGGACTGAAACCTCCAGTAACCTCCAGTAACTGTGAGCTAAATAAACCTTTCTTTCCTTCATTTTGAGTGTTGGATATTTGTTCCAGGAACAAGCAAAAAGTAAGTAAGACAACACCACATTCAGGGCTTCAGTTCCTCACTCCTCACTCCTCACTCACCACAGGCTCCTAGGCAGGGCAAACATGTCATAGATTTCAGATTGCTTCTTTTTTTAAAAACCTTTTGTTTATTTGGTACAGGGTCCCACAATGCACCTCAGACTCCTGATCCTTCTGTCTCAGCCTCCCCAGCCCTTGGAATTACAGGCATGTGCTACCATGCCAGGCTTCGTTGGCTGGTTCAGCAGGGAACCAGCAGGGAATGCTTACCGCGAACTGAACCTAAGTCCTTGCACTTGCCAGGCAAGTGCTTATACCACCAAGCTATCTCCCCAGCCCTGCTTCTCTGTGGTTCGTTTTTGCTTTTTTTATGTACCAGGGATTGATCTCCGGACCTTGAGCTTGCCAGGCAGACACTGAGCCCTAGCACAGATTTCAGAGTGCCATCACGGTCCTGATACACCCTTTGTCTTCCACTTATGAAAATACAGCCACAGTACTTCTAGATATTTTGTTCTAAACTGAACACAGATGTGGTGATCTGCAGAACATACGTGTTGTGGCAGAAACTCCAAACACAACACAGATGCTTCCCCTCATACAATCAGGCTTCACCCCACCATGCTCCGGGTTATTGGGGGTGAGAGAGCAGTTAAGGGCAAAGGTGCCACTGTGCCACTGCGACCCTAGCAGGTAACGGCCCACCCACAGGGAAGCACTTTGTGTCTAGCATACACTGGCAAGACACAGGCAAGATAGCTCCAGACAGACCAGTGCTTGGATCTGAGCGATAAAACACTGATAAGGGCAATACAACTGGAGGCCAGAGCTCACCAGCACCTGCCTACACCAAGGGCAGGACACACTCTATTAGAGAGGACTGGGGTGTCCTTCTGAAGCTGATGACCGCTAGTGTGCAGTCTCTTGCACACTAAAGAAGCCATCCACTACTAACGTATCCCCTATCTCCAGCCCTTGGCTTTTCAAATATTTATTTAAAAATATAACACATAGGGGCTGGTAAGACGGTTGAGCAGAAGAAAGCGCCTGCCTAGGAAAGTTTAGGCAACCGCAGGGACCGCAGCTTGATCCCTGGCACCACATGCTGCGACAACCCCACTCCCAGGGCAGGCTGAGCCGGCCATAACACAAATAAATAAATAAGGTTTAAAAAAATAAATAAAATGAAATAAAAATATAACATAAAAAGCCGGGCATTTCAGTGCACACCTGTAACCCCAGCACTCTGGAAGGCTGATGCAGGAGAATCATAAGTTTGATCCAGGCCTGGGCAACTCAGAGGGATCTGAGAGAGCTGATGAGCAGCATCTCAAAGCACAGGCTGCAGCAGATATCTCAGGCCTGGCACCATTAGCATGTGGGCACCTCCCAGAAGCAGTGTAGGAAAGCCTTATGGAACTCAGGGAAGAGGCAGAGGTGCTCGGAAGCAAATTGTGACACCTACAGAACTTGTAGCCTGAGAGGGACCAGCTAGGGCAACTTAGCACACCCATCGAACACAAAGAACTTAAAACAGGGCTGCGTATATAGCTCAGTGGCACAGCACCCCTGGGTTTACTCGCAATGCACCCCACATCCCCAAAAACAGATCTGTAGCAAGGAGTGGGAAAGCACTTCAGAAAACTGAACATTTCATATTAACAAATCTAACCCAGAAGTAAAATATATAAAGATAAAAATCTAACCAAAACGACATTTGATATTATTTCATAAGTTATTTGTAGTTTCAGGGAGTCCAACCTCAGAAAACTTGCCAGAACCCTAAATTACACTAAAGAACCACCCAGTAAAGTATATTGGCATAACAATCTATGCAAGCAGGGCGTGGTGGTGCACACCTGTAATCCTAGCACTTGGGAGACTGAGGCAGGATGATACGTATTGGTGTGATTTTAAGACCAGCCTGGGCTACAAAAGTGAGCTCAAGGCCAGCCTGAACTGCATAGCAAGACCTTGTCTCAAAAAGGCAAAAAAAAAAAAAAAAAAAAAAAACTTTTTTTTTTTTTTTTGGGGGGGGGGGGCCCGGAACTGGCGATTGAACTCAGACCCTTGAGCTTCCCAGGCAATTCACTTATTCTACTGAGCCATCTCCCCAGCCCCTGCGTATTTCTTTAATAACGAACCAAAATGTGGGAGCTGGTGAGATAGCTCAGCGGTCTATAGTGCCTGCTGAGGCAAGCTTAGGCAACCACAGGGACCATGGTTTGATCCACACCACATGCTGCGCCAGCCCCACCCCCAGGACAGGCTGAGCCGGCCATAATATAAATAAATAAACGAAGTTTAAAAAAAAATTTTTTTAAAAAAATAATGAACCAAAATGTGCTTTGCTAACTATTTTTCAATCCTAACAAAAACCTTTCTGTGTTAAAAATGGAAGAGAATTAGCATTAGGACCTACAAATTCCTCACAAGTCTACAAATCCAATCCACCATCACAGTAAATCTTGCATCACCATAGAGGGAGCAAGCCCAGCAGCCATAACCATGGCCAGTAGCCTGGGAGTGTCAGGGGTCACATTTAGGGACACTATGTATGTCATCTTTTCACATGCCTTACAAGTTAAACGATTCAAGTCAAAAGAGATTACTTTTATTTTTGGCAGTGTCCTGCCAAGAACCAAACCAAGTATCTCTTGCACACTAAAGAAGCAATCCACTATTAATGCATACCCTATCTCCAGCCCTCAGGTTTTCAAATATTTATTTAAAAATATAACACATAAAACTGGGTATTCCAGTACACACCTGTAACCCCAGCACTATGGAAGGCTGATGCAGGAGAATCATAAGTTTGACCAAGGCCTAGGCAACTCAGAGAGATCCTGTCCCAATATTTTAAGAAGAGAAAGAAAAATAAATAAACAAACAAACAAATAAACAAGCAAGCAAGCTGGGAATATTGCTCAAAGGCAAACCAAAGGTACTTGGTTCAACTCCCAGTACCACCAAAATAAAAAGAAAGAGGGACTCCATCCAAACTTCCTGTCATATAAATAACACTGGCTTTATTGTGACGATATAACCACTTTCAAAAGAACAATGCTGCTAGGTGAAGTGGTATAGGCCTGCAATCCCAGAACTTAAGAAGGTGAGCCAGGAAGAATCTGAGTTCAAGGTCAGCCTGGACTTCACAGCAAGACAGTGTGTGTGTGTGTGTGTGTGTGTGTGTGTGTGTGTGTGTGTGTTGGGGGGAGATTTTTAGAAACACATCCTCATTTCATAAGAAGTACAATTCAGTATTCACATGCAGGGCAGTCCTGGACAACTATGAAGACACACTCAAGATAAGCCAGCACCATGTGCCATCAGAGGCCACCTTGATCTTCCTACTTCCATGAAAAGTTGCAAGACCTAGAGCCTTGTAACTCATCATGAAAGACACAAACAAAAAGAGAGATGCACTGGTGGATAGCCTAGGCCAGGGCTGTATTAAGAGTTAAGAAAAACAAAACATCTATTTTAAACATGTCTCACTTCCACTAAGAGATCTACAATGGCAGTGGCTATCACCAGATCCCAGGAGGAAATGGAAGTGAGAAGAGCCGAAGAAACATGCTATTCACAGAGAAGCACAGGTTACCCTGTCCTTGGCAAGAGCCCAGGCAGGACAAGCCCAGTGTCCGTCAACACAGGGCACCTCACCGACACAGGCAGCATGGCACAGGCGCACAGCAGTGCACACCATCAGGCTCACTGCCAGGAACTGTGACCTTGCATCTCCATCATTCAAACTTTTAAAAGTCACCAAAAGGAAAATAATACAAAGGAACAAGTGATGCTAAAAGAATGAAGGCTTACTGCAGAGCCCAAAGAACTCTGTTCTTAACACTCTGCATTTAATGGAAAGGTCATGGAGGGCAGCCCTCAAGAGAGGGCTCTGGCTGCTCATGGGTCCTGAGGCAGCTACACACTGCTCCCCCTGCTACACAGGAAGGAACTGTCCTGAGTGGCAATAGCAAAGACAAAGAAGTCACACAATACTAAACATTTACAGTTCACAAAAACAAATGGAAATAAGCACCTTGGACTATCATTGTAGTATGCTCAAAAGATCACCATTCCTGCAGTCTAATACCTTCCAAGTTTGCATGATCTCCGGCTCAGCCTCCATTGGGCGCACACAAGAAGTTCAAACTCCTGAAAACAGAGTCCTGATACGGTTTCCTCTAACTTAATTTCATTTTGTTTTGTTTTGACAGGTTCTCACCATATCATGCAGGCTGGCCTCCAACTCAAGGCAATCCTACCGCTTCAGCTTCCAGAGTACTGGGATTACGGCCTGTACCACCATACCTAGCTTCTCATTTGGAAAATGTGTTCTGAGTCACTAAATGTTTATTAATAATCAAATGTTCGCATAAGGATAAGTTGCATTCCACTTCTCCTCATTACCTGTTAAGGCCCTTTTTCCACAGAGGTATGGGAGGCTGGCTGGCCTGCCATGACCTCTTCTTCCTACACTGGTCTTTGACTCATGGCAGTTCCCTCTGATGACAGCCAAGCCAGTCCTACCTTTAAGCCTGTTGAATACCACCCGACCATGGACACCTCCCACTGGCAGCTGCCTCCCTCCTAACTGCTTCCAACCCTGAGGAAAAACAGCAGGCCTGTCACCAAAGATGCCTTGCCTCTGTGACCAAGCAAACACTCTAGCCCTAGACTAGACCAGTAAGGCCAGTTTCAAAGTGGACTGGCTCAATAGTATCTGGCAATACATCTGATCATGTCTTTTAGAAGTAACAACATAAAATAGATCATATACATGTACACTGTTTTACTTTAAAACACTAATTATTACATGGGCAAGGGACAAAAGACAAAAGCCACGTATGCCCCAAGGGAGGACTTCATCATAGATCAGACACAATGGAGCCTTTATGGAAGCAGATGCTCCTCCTCTTGCACACCATGCCAAGTGCATGGAGTGAGGCGAGGAACAAGGCAAACAAGCAAAGATTCCTTCCTTCCCGATCACACCACGGCCTCCAGCTTCTAGGAACAGACTGAGTAGCAAGCAACAGCCCTGCCCCCTGAGCAGCAAGCAACAGCCCTGCCCCCGTGGTCCCGCTCCAGGTACCATAGGACAGCACACCAGAGCCCCTAAGCCTGCCCTGCTTCCTCCCAACACTCGGAGTGCCCAAAACTACAGCTGTAGAGTCTCCAGACTACATGAGACCAGGGAAACTTGAAAGGAAGTTTCTTTTCTAGGTGAAGCTAACAACCCATTTGATTTTCAGTTGAGTTCCTTGTCCCAGTGAAACCCCCAAAGAGCTTACAGCTATCACTATGAGATACCCTGAGTGAAAGTCAGGACAAAAATCAAACACTGAGGGGCTGGGGAGATAGCTCTGTGGCACAAGTGCCTGCCTGGCAAGTGCAAGGTCGTGAGTTTGAACCCTAGTCCCACGCACACACAAAAATAATACAATAAAATAAATCAAACAATGAGCAAAACTCTATTAAGTCCAAAAACTTCATGTTGGCCAGCCTGATAGCTCAGCAGACTAAAGCGCCTACTTAAGTAGAGCACAGAGGTAGGGGTTTGGTCCCCGGCGTGCCATGTTGGCCCTGCCCCTGGGGAGTGCTGAGACTGCGATTGAGACTAGGTATGGTGATACCCACCAATAATGCCAGCTGCTTGGGAGGCTATATAAGCTGGAGAATCACTACAAGTCCAATCTATGTAGTAAGACCCTACAGACCCTGCCCTAAACACAGAAAACAAAAGAGAACTTGGCATAGAAGCGCTGCATTGGCCTGCTGCTCAGTCACAAGCCAAGGTCAGTACCACCAACCAAGGACAGAAGGTAGGCGCCGCACTCACCGATTCCATGGCGGAAGTCAGCGGGGCTGAGCACTGTGTGTCAAGTCTGGCAGGGCTGTGTGTTCTGAAACAAGATGAAAGCCAAACATCAATGCCAATAAACCTCAGCTTTCTTTCATCGCAACCAGGCACAGCAGAACTACAGAGAGCTGTCAAGATGTGCTTGAGGGGCCGGCGAGATGGTTCAGTGGTCTAAAGCGCCTGCTTAGGAAAGCTCAGGCAACTGCAGGGACTGCGGTTCGATCCCCGGCACCACATGCTGCGCCAGCCCCCACCACCAGGGCAGGCTGAGCCAGCCACAAAATAAATAAAATAAAGAAACAAACAAACACAACAAGCAAACAAA
>PVKN010044756.1:0-10046 GCA_004027915.1 Capromys pilorides
AAATATGATGTTCTGTCCTTATTAATGTGCATTTTCCAGATTTTCCTATAAATATTTAAACAGAAAAATGTATCTACATTTTATTAGTGTTGAGCTATAAGTCAAGAACGTATTCATTTTTATTGGTAAGAGGTAATGAAATCCACAACTGTGCCAAATTTTTTAAACCATTCAAGCTTTTAAGACATTTTGAATAATTCCAGATTTTGAATAAAGCTTTAGGAAATATTTTGAATAATTCCAGATTCTGAATAAAGCTTTTGTAAACATTTGCAAGTAAGTTTACAGTTAGCAAGCTTATACTTAACTTTGTAAGGGACATCTAAACTTAATATGTGCATGCTGTTTGATATTTTGGCTACACAGAGATCTTTCTCTTTCATCTATAAGTTATTTAAATATCTTTCAGCTTCCAATAATACAGAACTTTCAAAATATATTTCTGTTAATGAATTATGGCTCAAATAATCTTGATAGAACATCATATTTCATATGATTTTTAAAATTTCATTTATTTTTTGAAAAATCTTTTTATTTGGTACAGGGTCTCTCTACGCAGCTTGGACTTGTAGTTACCCTCTTTTCTGAGCCTCTCCAGTACTGGGATTACAGATGTGCACCACCATGCCCCGTTTTCAGATGACAGCACAGTACAAATAGTGGGGCTCACAGGGCATATTATATTGGAGATCAAACCTAGGTCCTTGGGTTTGCCAGGCAGGCCCTTAAATCACTGATCTATCTCCTCAACCCCCACGCGACTTTTAATCTACTAAATTTTTAATTTTTTTGTGTGCAATAGTTATTCTTTGTCAGAAAATGACTAATGTGTACATTAAGTAAAGTGCATTTTGCAGTTGATGAAAAAAATTAATCTATAAATATCAGTTGGTTCATGTTGGTTGATGAAGCTCAGGTCATTTACCTTTTGAATTTTTATATATCTCACACATTTTGCTGGTTTAAACAGCTGCCAAAACAAAGTATCATAAACTGAAGACTAACACAACAAAAGTACTATCTCATATTTCATTAGGTGATATGTCTGAAATCGAAGCATTACAAGATTTGTGCCTTTGTGCCTTTCTAGAGACCTAAAAGGAGAAGCATTCTCATGTCACTCTCTGGTCTTTGTTGTTGTTGCTGTTGCTGTGTGTGTTCTTTGGCATCATTCTCATATCTGCTTCCACATTTTCAAGATCTTTCAACTTCTCCTCATCTAGATACATCAACTATTGTATTCAGAGGTCTCAAATATAAGAAAGTTGGAATTCAATGGCCAAACTCATAACCGAACAGCAAAAACTCTTTTTTCCAAATAAAATAACATCTAAGTTTCTGGGAGAAAAGAGTATTTTTCAGGAAGTGCGGTTTTAATTTTAACATGTCATGATTGTTCTAAAATTTGCAAATAAATATTTGTAACAACTCCACTCGCAATAAGCCAAGAGATAGGCAAGCCAGTTAAGTACAGTTGATAGGTAATTGTACTGCTGTGTCGCAATCTACACTATTTAAAATCTATTTTGTTGAAGGAAAATTTGAAACTATTTTTTTAAAAACATAATAAGAATAAATTTGCTTTAATGTCCAAAAGAATAATAGATAGCCAGATGTCACAAAAATTGTGTGATATACTGAACTAAAATTTTCTGTCTTTAATGAGGAAAAATTATAATTAGGTTCAGATTTTCACTGAAAATCATGTATAATGCTTTATACGTTAGTTATGCTAAAATGTCATGTTTTATTTTACCAAGATTCTACATAATAATATAGATTTAACTCTTTCATTTACTCATTTTGCTGCATAGTTTGTGTAGTAATATTTATTACATATTTGGTAACAAATAATCTTTTCTATGTTCCTATTGTCTTATGTTTAGGTCAAATATGTAAGACTGACTTCTGAAGCTAAATTACCAGAGTATTCATTGGACTTCTGTCCTTGGATTCAACTAGAGGCCATACTCTTAAATGAAATAAACCAGAGGGTCGGCAAGATGGTTCAGAAGTCTAAAACGCCTGCTTAGGAAAGCTTGGGCAACCACAGGGACAGCAGTTGGATCCCTGGCACCACATGCTGTGCCAGCACCACCTCCAGGGCAGGCAGAGCCGGCCATAATACTAAATAAATAAATAAACAAACAAACCAGACACACATGTGCAAACATCATATTTTCTCCTTAGTGTGAGAATCTAAAGAGAAGATGGAATCTGAAGAGTACAATAGATACTGGGAAAAGGGAATGAAGTAATTCAAAAGGAAAGAGTTACTGAGTTAAGAAGGACAGGTGAGGGAGTAGAGGAAAGAGATTTATCTATGTATGTAGGCAGGATGATTAAGACAACTGTACTGTGCATTTCTGCTGTCTCTGGAGAGGGGCAGTTAATGCTTAGTTTTGTCTCCTTTTTGAAATTGTTTCACCTTTTTCTCTTCTTAATTTCCTATAATTTGTTTCTTTTTTCTTGCTTCTTCCAATTTTGCATGCATATATCTGGTAATATGAATAACTGGATGGAAGACAACACTGCATTAGAACAAATACTGTGAAATTCATATTATTTTGTTAAGTGAATTTCTGTATCACTTGTAATTTTCTGTTTTAATACTATTTTGTACTCTCTTTAAAAAATAAAAATTTTTAAAAAATTGTCAGAATATGATTATAGCTTTTGCAAATTGTCTTAATCAGATTAACACTTGTTTGGGCATTCCAACACTATACTCATCAGTTAAATAAGCTTTAAAATATGCTTCAATCTGGGCATGGTGGTGCACACCTGCAATTCCAGCACTTGGGAGGCTGAGGCAGGAGAATCACTGTGAGTTTGAGACCAGCCTGGGGTAGGAAGTGAGCTCAAGGTCAGCCTGACCTGCATAGTGAGATTCTGTCTCAAAAAAAACAGAAAAAAAAAAAAAAAAAAAAAAAAAAAAAAAAAAAAAAAAAAAAAAAAAAAAACCACTTCCCTTACTTCCTGACAGCTGTGGGACACAATACCCAAATCTACACTTTAAGTGGAGAAGGATTTATTTTCCCTTCTATGTTTGTAGAAATTTTAGTCATCATTGACTGGTTCTATGGCAAAGAGGCACAGTAGATGAGAAACAGTTCACAGTAGCAGGAGGGAGTGAGCTATCTTTCTTTCCCTTTTAATATCTTTCAGACTATAAATATACTGGATAATTCCACCCACAACCAGGATAGGCTTCCCTCTCCAGGAAGGCCAGCATCCATTCCCAGAACTATACTAAGTCAAAGTATTTATCCAGTATTACACACCCATGATTCAGCCAAGGCCCAGAAGTCCCACCAAAAAGCACATGTAGTATTTTTATCCTGAGTGAGTGGTGAACTTTGTTAAACATATTTTCTGCGCTTATTCAAATGATCACATGGGGTTTTTTGTTTGTTTGTGTGTGTGTGTGTGCTTGTTTCTGTTAATGCAGTGTATTGCTTATTTTTTCTTGTGATATGTTCAATTCTCTCTGTATCCCTCTGTTTAATTTTATTTGGTCATGTTGTATAATTTTGATGATTTGCTGCATTCTGTTTGCCATTATTTAACTGAGAATTTTTACATCTGTTTTCATTAGAGAATTTTGCCTGTAGTTCTCCTTTTAGGTTGAACCCTTGTCTGGCATTGGTATCATAGTAACGCAGGCTTTCAGTGAGTTTGGGAGTATTGCTGTCTGTCAGTTTTATTAGAGAATTTGAGGAATGATGACATTAGAATTTCTCTTAACTTGTAAAATTTAGCAGTTGATCCATCAGGACCTGTACTTTTCTATATTGATAGGTTATTAATTATATCTTCAATGTCACTGACTACTGGGTTAGTTAGGACTTTTATACTTTTTTATTCAGCTGTAGTAATTCATGTGGTCTAGGAATCTGTTCAATTTTTCTATACTTTTCATTTTATTAGAATAAGAAATCATTGTTAATGTTGTTCTGGATCAATAGGATCAATTGTGATCTCATACTTTTCCTTCCCATTGACATGGATGTAAGAGTTTTCTTTCCTTTTTCCGTAAGGTTGACTAAGGTTTTGTCTATTTTACTTAACATTTCAGTTAACTAACTGTTTGAATTATTGATTCTTGGTATTGTTACCTTAGCCTCAACTGCATTAATTTCAGCTCTGATCATTACAATTTCCTTCCTTGTATGTACTCTGGGTTTAACTTGCTCTTCTATTATTAAATGATGAGGTTCAACATTAAGTTTTTTGTTTTTTTTTTTTAATTTGAGCTCACTTTGTTTTTCTGAATTGCAATTCACTGGTTTGATTTTGATGTCTGGGTCTCTTCAGTTCCAAATGAATCTGAGGAAATTTTTCCCCAGCTCTGTGAGGTATACTAATGATATTTTAATGGGGATTGCATTGAATCTGTATAACAATTGTAGGAGTTTCACAATGTGGAAAATAGACACTTCCAATTAGAGTCACTGTTTACTTTCTACTCAGATTTTACTTTTAAGGGCACAAAACACATCTTGTACCTTGTCTCTTCCTCTTTGACAACATTTCCTTGACTGCTCCCGATATACTATACCCCAAGACTCTGTCCTGTCACACTCTCGTATACTGGTTTCTTTGCCTTGAAGCTAGCTTTGGACTGCGTCTCCTTAAAATATGAGTCAAATTATTTACGCTTTTGGTTTCTCACCTAAGAGAAACCATGAGGGATTTAAGCCTGTGTGTCTAAAATATCCAGAAAGAATAAAATATGAGACACATTAAGCTTTATCATAATTAGGAAAAAAATGAGATTAATTGTTCTGCTTATTTTTAAGTTATGTGATTTGGGTGCTGGATCTCAGCAAAGTGAAAGCTGACACTTTCTCTACTAAGTAGAGAGCAGAACTAAAACATGGCTTAAAGTTTAAAGACAACAACACAGACATAAAACAAAGCATAGACTCCGCCCTTTATTCTGCTCTCAGTTACCAGTTGGCCGTGTGCGGATTCAGTATCAATATCCTTAACATAAATTGAGCTCATCCTTGTACATTGCTTCAATTCTTCATTATTCATCCCATGAAAATTATTTTTGTGAGAATCTCAATAAGAGAAAAAAACCTCTAAAATCTCTTACATACTTTTCTTTCCGATATGCCTTTTTTCTAGGTGCCTCCCCAAAGCCTCATGTGGTTACACATGGAGATTTTCAGAGCTAGCTGCCTCTAGGGTGTGTGGTATTGGAATTAATGGTGTGTGATTACTAAATTAGTCCACTAATTGGATGAGCATGGTTTTGTATGTGGGTAGTAGAAATGCGCATTGTGAGAATACGTGACACAACCCAATGGGCAGGTGGCCTGGGTGGCACAAAGGGACAGGAGGACAAGCTTGCAGCTGCTTCTTTGCTGCCTTCTGCCTACCAAGGACCGCTTCTCCTCTGGGATGTTCTCTGCTGAACCATGCTGCCTTCGGGCCAGTCAGATATGTACTGAAACCTCTAAAACTTGGGAGCTAAAATAGACCTTTCCTGTTTTAACTTTGGGTGTCACGTTTTGTTTCAGTAATAAGAAAATCAACTAGGAAACTTGATGTTCACTTTGCAATTTTTAGGATTCAAGTTTTGTCGTCACTTTCGTTGCTTCACCTGCAAATAGAGGTTGGCATTAAGTTTAACATAAGAAGAAACCAGTTAACTTTGAAAATGTTTCAGTAGAATGTTATTACAATGTAAATCATCTTAATTATAATTCTCTATTATGTGTCTATAGCGTTATGTGAATATTACTGCATCTATTACCAAGTGGATGTCTTAACATCCACTCCGTATCTATTTTGGCCCTGTTCTTTTCTTTGGGAACTGATATTTATGAAACTCTCTTTCCTGGTAACATATGCCTGTAATTCCAGCACTTGGGAGGCTAAAGTAGAAGGATCGATGTGAGTTCTACACCATCCTGGGTTACCAAAGTGAGCTCAAGGCCAGCCTGAACTGCATAGTGAGACCCTGTCTCAAATATAAAAAAAAAAGAAGAAAGAAAGAAAGAAAGAAAGAAAGAAAGAAAGAAACTCCCTGCCCCTCTTTGACTGCTACCAAAGTTTTTTTTTTTTTTCTTCCATGATGGTAGTGCCTCTACACCAAATTATAAAGTCAAATATCTGTATTTAAATTTCTTATGTATGTAAATAGTGCCTGTTTTTATTTTTACAAGATCTTTATTCTCCACACCTTAGCATTTTTTAATCTTTAAAAACTCATTTTTCTCCTTGCCTATTTTTTAGCTCCAATCAATGTAAATCTGAGTTCCATTTATATTATATCTTCTCTCCTGCTTTCTTACTCGATTTTTCTATTGCATTATCTTTCTTTAACCTTCCTGCTTTTTGAACTTTGCTTTTGCCTTTCTTCTGGGCTTCTTTTTGAGATGCTAATCCCTCTGTGATTGTCTCCCTCCTCTTTTAGCCCTGAACCCCAACTTCATCTTTTGCCAATCAGCCACAGCCAGAGTTCCTGCTCTGAACCAAGCCTAGGCTTTATTGCTTATTTCACAGACAGAAGAATGATCTCACTGATTTTCATTAAATTTTTCATACGTTTCCTCCTACTCTTTGGTTTTCTCATTTCTCTTTTTTCACCAAGTTTAAATGCCTTCTCCTTTTTCCTCAGGTTTTTCTGCAAACACTTCTTATTCATGCAAAATTCTTTTTTTTTTTTTTTTTTTTTTTTGCATCTACATTCTCATGGTTCATCTTCCCAAAGAAAGATCCAAGGCAATTTTCTTCTATATTTTTTGATATCTCTCCTCTGTCATTATCTGTCATATTCAGACTAGGTAGTTAACTTGAAAGAAAGCACTAGATAGTTACACAGACCACAAATAGTCTTTTTTTTTTTTTCTATAAAAATAAACAAACACAAAATAGTATTTTTAACTAAAGCCATGAAGTAGGGGAAAAGAATGTAAAAGTTGTAAAGGGGGAAGTTCAAATTTACAAGATAGATTATAGAGCAATCAAAAATAGTCCATAGGTTCTATTAATCTGAGTAATGGTCATAGTAGAACTGTAATGAGGACGGTAAGAAATTCATTCTGAAAAAGAATGCAAAGCAAAAGAAAAGAGCATTGAATTTTTATTTATATGACTCCTTATCACTGCCTAAGTATGCTTGGCCATGTCTAGCTTCTGCTTACAGTGTCAGTCTTATTTTCTTGTTTACATCAACTTATGTATGAAAACAGACACAATACAACTACTTTTTAAAACCTGAAATTGTACAGAAAAATCTTCAGTACACTATTGTAATCAGTTGCATTCTCATAGACTTCTGATTCCCATTCATTGTGTGTCTTACTTACTTTTCTTGTTGCTGAGACCAAATACCCAGTGCTCAAAATTAAAGGAGAGAATGTCCACTTATCTCAGAGTTGTCCTTTTCATATTTGTCTGGCTCCAAGGCAGAGTAGATATGCCAGAGGGACATTATGGAGGAGTGCTATTCTTGGTACCCACAACGTAGCAAAAGCAACACATGGGTAGTGGAACCTTTTCTGTCACTTACATTGTGCTCAATCTCCTTGGATTAGGGGATGGCAATCCAATCTGTGGACTAATTTACTAATGACACATCCTATATCCCATCATCATAGCCTCTATATTGAGCCACCTCTGAAATATCCACACCTACTACTGTGTGAATTTTTGGGGGAAATCTGGACCTAAGCCACAATGTTATGTCTCCAGCCAACAAAAGATGCATGTGCATTCCTGTATGCAAAAGACATTTGGTCTAAGAATGGCCAAATTCCTAACAGCTCAGCATTGCTGAAAAGTCTCGGTATAAAATATCATTCGAGATGCAAACCAAAGTTAGGTGTAATCCTCTGTACAAATAAAAATGATAGGTTTTTGAAGGTGTTGTGGCAAAAAAGTAGGCAGAAGGAAAAATGGAAAGGGGATTTATTGTAAACTGAAAGGGGCTTTATTATCTTGGAGGACATGGGGAGAATTTGGCCTTTTGCCAGGGCTGGATTTTGAAGAGGACATTTGGATATATCTGAAGAGCTGATTGGAGTCTTCCCTGAGATGGTGCAAAATGTGAAAGGAAATTGCACCTGGGTTGAGGTGGAGAAGAAGCGGGGAGGTGGTCTCTAGGAAGACAAGCTGTTGTTTTAAGGGCTTCAACCATATTAGATGACCACCATAATAATTCAGCAATTCATAGGAGGACCATAACCTATCAAAAATGTTAAATATTTCCAACATTTAGTGGAACAAGGTAGATACTTCCATTCCAAAAGTTACAAACACAGGGATAGCAATGAATGGGAACAAAGTAAGACCAAACTCCAGCAGGGCAAACATTAAGCCCCATAGTTTCATGTGCAAAATTCGAGGCAATCTGTGACAAGATGTAACTTCAAAGGGCTTGGGGGGGGCTGCACCCCAAAGCACTTCTTTTGTTTGGAGGTCCCTTGGCTTCTCTCTTGGGCTGGTTGTGCTTCCTGTTTGCATTTCTTTCTCAGATGCTCCATATTCCTGAAATGGAGTCTCCACTGTACCTTAGACTTCATGATGACTGCTTCACAGGTTGCCTCCTGAGGCCTTCCTCTATACTCTGTGTGGAAGTCTCCCTGAGCCTACAAGTCTTACATTCCAAACGCACCTGAAATCAGCATCTCATGGATGATCCCAAGATCTGCTGCAGAATGGAGCAGTAGCAAGGCTTCCTCCTCTCTTGCCTGCACTTTAAGTGTCTATGAGACAAATCCTGGAGAATAACTTTCCAATTTTGCTGCCACTCTGGAACATAGCGCTGTGGGGCTCTCCCTTCAAAGCAAAGTCTTTCACCTTTGCAATTCCGAAGCTGCACAAAGTGATTTTTGCTTTCTGTGATGCCCTCAGGCCATCTTTTCTATTGTCTTCTTCCTTGTCAGAAATCAAGCTTTCTACTCTATCTTGTAGATCACAGTTTTACTGGAGCTTCTTTCCTGGAAAAATTAAAAATGATTTAAATGATTGTGCTTGGTTCTTTGCTCATGATTCTCAACATAAAAGCTCTCAACAATAACCATTCCTATGGAATATTAAACTGACTTCAAATTTCTGATACTAGATTAATTAGTCTGCCACCCTTAACCTCAGTGTCAGACAAAGTCTCTGGACAAGTAAAATGCAGATAAACATTCTTCCAAGGCATAACACATGACCTGGAGTCTAACACACAATGATGTCCTTCTACCAAGCATAAATCTCCCAACTCTGATTTCTACCAGTTTTCTGATCTTCTAGGCTTTGACCAGAACTTCCCATACAATGCAGCCTAAAGTATTCCAGCTCTGTTTTTCAACTGCTACCTCTAAACCTTTCCAAACTCTTCCCATAATCCATTTCAAAGGCTCCTAATTCACATGATCAAGTGTAGATACAGCAAGGACACTACTTATAACAAATGCTATCTTAGTTACTTTTCTCTCATTGCTAAGATAAAAATCTATGACACCAAAAGTTAAAGGGATAAAGGTTTATTTGAATCACAGCTTGCAGAGGTTTCAGCTCATAATCAACTGTCTCTACAGCAGGGCAACTTGCACACGGCCCTCACAAGAGGAAAAGAGTTCATGGTTACCGCAAAGTAGCAAAAGCACAAAAGGGGCAGATAAGCCTCTTTCTGTTCCTTATGCAAATATGTAATTTATTGGGATCAGGGTGGTACCAATCTAATCAGTGGACTGATTTACTAATCACACACTTAACCTTAGCATGAGATTCAGCCACCTTTGAAAAGCCCACCTGCCCCATGAGTGCATGAGGTTGTGGGGGTGGTGTCTAGATAAAAACCATAACACTAGGCTACTTGGAGATGTTATTTATTGTGTCATAATTGTCTCCATCTTTCATTTAAAAATCTTATGTATAAGATTTTATGTATAAAATTGGCAAATTTGTTGTAAACTGAATAATTGTCCTTTATTTAGATAAGTCACTAGTATTACAGTTAATGGTACTTTTTGATTTGGCTAATGAAGCTAACAGCTCTACGTATTTGGAAGATTATTAAGCATAGTACAAAAATAATG
>PVKN010044757.1:0-10049 GCA_004027915.1 Capromys pilorides
TTCCATAGGATCTGCTGTGATTTCATCCTTTTCTTTCTTAATTGAAAGAATTAGAGCCTTTCTTTTCCTTTCTCTAATATGGTTTCTAAGAGTTTTTTAAAAATTATTTCTAAGATCCAACTCTCTGAGACATTATTTTCATATTGTTTTATTAGTCTCCATTACATTAATTTCTCTTTGATCTTTATAATTTTCAGTCTCTTATGAGTTTTTGGCTTGACTGACTTCCATTTCCTAAAGGTTGAGAGCCAACCTTAGGTTGTTTATTTAAGCTTCCTCCATTTTTCTGATTTGGGAACCCACCACTATAAATTTCCTTCATAGGACAGCTTTCATGTGTTCCTTAAGATCTGGCACATTGCACTGCAATGGTTCTTTAATTGTAGAAACTGGATAATCTCTTCTTTAATTTCATCTTTGATCTGTTGGTTGTACAAGAGGTTATTATTCAACATCCACGTATTTATAAAATTCTTGTGTCTACTTTTGCCCTTGATTTTTATTGCAATATGGTCTGATAATACCCAGGATATCACTTCAATTCTTGCATTCACTTAAGCGTGGCCTATGAGTTAGTGTATGGTCTGTTGTGGAGATGAGCTCTTGTTGGGAATAAAAGAAGACATATTATGCTGTAGAGTGCTCTGTACACCTAGACTAAGTCCATTTATTCACTTATTTGACTCAGTTCTGATATGTCTTTGTTGATTGCCTAGTTGCTGTATTTGTAACAGAGAAGTATTAGAGTTCCTTCACTATAATTGTATTAGTATTCGACTTTTCTTATTCATTAAAATTTTTTACATAGCTGAATGAACTGGTATTTAGTGTATATCTACTTGATAATTTTATCTCTTCCATTTGGAAAGTTTCCTTTACAAGTATGTGGTGACCTTTGTCCCCAAATTTGTCTTGGCTGGAAATCCACTTTATGTTGCTACAGAATAACTACCCCTTGTTTTTTTCAGGTTTGTGTCACATGGAGTACTGTTTGCCCTACAGTCTATGAATTTCGTTTTGAATTTCATGCTTTTCTTGTATGCAGCACATTATTGGACCTTGAATCTTAAATCCTTCTTCCAGGATTTTGTAGTATCCTATTTTTTCATCATATTTGAAAGACAGCTTTGCAAGGAATAGCAATATTGGGTAAAAGTTTTTTTTTGGGGGGGTGCATTGAGATACTTGAGTCTCACCTCTCTTTGACTTGACTGCTTGTGTGGAGATGTCTGCTGTGATTCTGATGGGTTTTTCTTTATAGGTGATTTGTTTGTTTTCTTTAATAGCTTTTAATATTCTGTTCTTGTGCTGAGCTCCTGGAATATTGGGCATTATATGGCTTGGTGTAATTTTCTTTTAATCATAAATATTTATAGTGCTATATGCCTCCCTTATTGGTATGCCAAATACATTTTCTCTGGCTTGAGAATTTTTCTTATACTATTTCTGCAAACAGGTTTTTTATATAGTTTGTATTGGTTCTTGATTTTTCATAGATGCGAATTCACCTTATGGTACTCTCCTTTGCATCATTCAGCAGTTGCTGAGTTAACTTCTCTTTGTTCCTTGCTATTTTATTTATGGTTAGTTAACAATTTCATTCTTTTGATACAGGGTATAACTATGCAGTACAGCTCAGTGATCCTCGTGTCTTAGTCATCCCAGCACTGGGATTATAGGCGTGTCCCACAGGCATGACACACCCAGGCTTTGGGGTTGTCAGGATATGTAGTACTGAGGGGCAATGTTGGATCTTTGCACTTGCAAGGCAGGTGCTTAGACCTCTGTGCTAGCTCCCGAGTCCTCTCTTGATATTTTAAAGAAATCTTTTCAAGGTTACTAACCACAATCCTGTTTCTATATCTGAGATTATGTCCTCACATTGATTCATTCTACTGTGTATATTTTTAACAGAATTTTTAATCTCATGGATATCTGTTTGAATCTGTCTCATTGATTCCATTTATTTCAAGTTGGGTAATTATGATTTCCATTCTTTTTCTAAATTCCTTTATTTAAAAAACCTATATCTGCTTTAGAATCACTATGCACATCTTTCTCCGTGATCTCTGCCTCTGTAGTTATCTGAGAAAACATTTATGATTGATTTTTTTTCTAGAGCTTAAATCATCTACTTTGTTACTTTTTATTTTATTTACACTATGTATGTATGTATGTATGTGTGTATGTATGTATATATGTATGTATATATGTAAGGTACAGGGTCTATAGGGTCACACTACACAAATCAAAATCATACTGATCTTCCTGTTTTCAGCCTCCCAAGATCTGGGATTACAGGCATGCTCCACCATGCCTAATCACCCTCTCTGTGGGCCCTGGGTTGTGGGGGCAGGGCTGGCATGGCTGGGATTGAACCCCAGGTCCCTGAGCCTGTCTAAGCCAGTGCTTTAGTCCACTGAGCTATCTGGTAGACCCTATTTCATTACTTTTTAAGATTGATTTTTGGTTTAATGCTCATCAGTTGCTTATGGCAAGTAGCTTTATTTCTTATATTTAGAACTCCTAAAATATCAATCTCACAGATGTCTTTTAGGAGTAGCTGGCTTTTGAGCTTTGAGTCTGTTGCAAGATTTGCCTTCTTCAATTTATGGGGATGAAAATTATTGTTTGATTTGTCCTAGACCCCTGCTCTTTGGTGCTGGCCCATAGTATTGTTTATGGCCCTTTATCAAACTCATTCTGGCATACCAGTTTGGACAACTGATTAGAATAATTATGTCAGCTTAATTAAAGTAACATGATCAGCAATAATGATATTACCAAATAAAACTAAGAAATCAGTAAATTGTGTAATTGTTAGTCTGCCACCTTTACTCATATCAACTATATTTGTGGTTGTACAAGAAAAGCTAAAACAAATCAGAACATCGCACAGAGCACATGTGCTCTTAGTTTGACAGCTTTACACTTGGGGAAAAATTTAAGTGTTTAAGGTAGGGAAAAAAAAAGAGGAAGTTATTAGAACTCTGGCTGGAGGACAAACCAGAAGTATGTGAACTTTGGGAAACTAGTGAAGAAGATAGGAGAGAAAGAGAAGTAAAAATAAATAAAAATCAAAATAGAACAGAACACTTACAATAAAATATCTGGAAATAATGTTTACACTCATATAGAAACAAGAACATTCAATTAAGAAAAAAAAAAAAAAAAGGCCAGCCAAATAACTCAGCAGATTAAAGCACTTGCAAGCAGGCACAGGGGCCAGGGGTTTAATCCTCAGGTTTGACAGGCCAGCCCTGCGCCCAGAGCACACTAAAACTGCAGTTGAGACTGGGCATGGTGGTGCACACCTGTAATCCTAGTGCATGGAAAGTTGTAAATGGGTGTTTCACTATGAGTCCCATCTGGTAGTGAGACCCTGAGTGCCCTGTAGACCCTTCCTTAAAATACAGAAGAAGAAGAAGAAGAAGAAGAAGAAGAAGAAGAAGAAGAAGAAGAAGAAGAAGAAGAAGAAGAAGAAGAAGAAGAGGAAGAAGAAGGGAAGAAGAGGAGGAGGAGGAGGAAGAGGAGGAAGAGGAGGAAGAGAAAGAGAAAGAAGAAAGAAAGAAAGAAGGAAAGAAAGAAAGAAAGAAAGAAAGAAAGAAAGAAAGAAAGAAAGAAAATAATCAAAAACAGAAAAGGTGAACAGTAGAAAAGGAAAACAGAATAAAAAAAAAAAACAAATCACTTCAAGACATATGTCTGCTCTCTCATATATAAAATCATCAGACAAAGTCAAATCTACATTGATTCACCCCAGAAATCCGTCTGTAGCTTTGTTGCAGGGTGGTGCATAATCCCAGTGAGCCTGTGGCCTTATCTCCACTGAAGTTCAGGCTGGTTTCTGGCTGTGAGGCTGGAACCCAGTCCCTTCAGCCTGCAACACCCCACGTGCCTCCTGCTGACTTCAGAGCAGCTCCTTGGCCTCCCGCTGGTTTTCACTTGGTTCTGCCTCAGCCTGTCAGTGGGAACAACTAGAGGCAGGCTGCCACAGTTGCTGAGATCCAAGCTGAATGGAACCATCTCCAAGAGGGCTATCAGCGAATTGTCCTCTGTTGCTGGACATTTAAACCTGAATAACTCATGAGCTACTGCGCTCTGCTCAGAGTACTGCTCAGTTTCAATGCCACACTTCTCTGTGGAGGCTGTGAGCTCACAAGTGTGCATTGTGCTGCCCCTCCTCCACAGTGAAGAAAGAGTGCTGTTTCCCCTCCTTCCCCCTCACTGAGGTCTCTCCTTACTCTCCTCATTGACTCCCATTTTCACATTATGTCCTTCCTGAATCCCAGATTCTGCTTTCCACCCTCTCTTCCTCACATTTCTGTATTTCAGTGAGGCTACCAAATCTTGGAAAGACACTTTTTTGCTGTTGAGAGCTCCACCATCTTCCTGGTTGTTCCTGGTTCCTGGAGCGACAGTCTTATCCCTTCGCCCTGGACAAAATTCCTACTGCTGTTGCTGATTCACCTATTATTTATATATTCTTAAGAAATTACAGGCCATGATGGTCCCCCCAGCCCATAGGCATCACCACAACAAAAGCCCTCATTTATTTTTATTCCAGGGATTATCCAGCCATAGTGAATTCTCTTCCCTTTAGAAGGAGCAGGCTGGGGGTGCTTGTGCACTAGAGGGGTCAAACCTTCTTTCAAAGCATGATAATCTGCTTATGTGTCACCTTACCTAAACAAAAGTTGACTGTTGTTCCAGTTAGCATGTTTCCTGATTTTGTAAGAATGTCATCTTTATAGAACATTGGTTACTTAGTAAGAGCCTGAGTATTTGTATCTTGTAAAATTTCCTCGCATTTTTGAACTGATGTGTAAATCGAAGTGATGGCAGATTTTTTCACTTGCTATCAATGTATTAAAAAATAGGCTTTGTTCATTTGGTCTTCAACTTGGTTTTGTTTATTGTCATTCTACATTATAATAAGATTATCTGTTAGTGTACCATGTAACTGAAGAAGAAAATACATCAATTTCTTCATCTAGTTTTAGATCTTTCATAGTAGATGAAAAGGAAATGCATTAATGCTCTGTTTAAAAATTTAAGAGGATTATGACTAAAGGAAATAGTAGGAGAAAAGAAAAAAGAAAGAAAGAAGATAAATATCAAATTTTGGAACTAGACTAAGAGATTGTTAGAACTCCAATTCCTATTTATTTATTCAGTGTCAAACTACCACGACCATTCTAGCATTGTTATAAGTTAATAACATTTATTGGTGGTCCATTAAAGCTATCAAACATAATTTTCAAGTCTCATTTATTTTATTTATTAGAGAAAATTTCTGTTCCAGTGGAAATGTGAGCTGAAAATGGAGCTCAGCAGCAAAGTGCATGCCCAGCAAGCACAAGGTCCTGAGTTTGATTCCTAGTACCAAAAAAGGGGGAAAAAAAATCAATGGAAATGCATGCAATGTATTTACCTATTCACATTCTATGGAAGAGTTTTGCCCAAGATACAACTCTGTGAATTGCAAAGAACTGAAAGCCATGTAAAACAATCTTCCCTGTAGGAAAAGTCATACTCTCATCACAGATCTTCCTTATGGGTTTTGCCTCCACTTGCACATTCATTTCAATATTTCTGCTCTATAAATATTTCCATGCCTTGCATTTTTCTTTGAACTACTTATAATGCTCCTGATTTTCTCATTGATGAGTGAATTATTAAAGTCTTGACACCTATTTATTTTGTAACCAGAAGAGCTATAGTATTATCTTTTCAAAAATAATTTTGACCCTTTTTACAACACTGTGGTGGATAGAAATTGTTCACTATGTTTTATAGATCAGGCTTAGCAGCATCCCCTGGCTTGCTTGAGGGTCACTAGGAAACACTGGTCACTTCTTGAATGTTTGCACTGCATGCTGGATGTTACAGCTGCAAAGCTGAACAGTGCCACGTCAATCTTCAAGGTCAAGGAGACCACAGCAAATCTTTATTGAGTGTCACACAAGGAATGAACTTCCCTAGATGCACAGGAGTGAGAAAAAAGTTCAATAAATCCTCACTATCACAAATTCTCTTGCTATAAGAAATGCTAAACCCAGGTACATTCAAGCAGTGCTGTATGCTCCTTTTGATCTGAGCTAACTCTCTGAGCTCTGGCTGACTAAATTGAGGAACCGGATAGCTATGTAGAGGGAGACACTTGATTCCTATCGTTTAATCCTCAAAGTCATCTTTTCAGGTAAGGATTCTTCCCAATTTTCTAGATTGGAGAAAACTGGGCTTAGAGAAATTTACGTTAAAAATATCTGAAGCACTTTAGGATGGTTGGAGACAATTGGATCACATAGCACAACGTCTTCACTTTATAGATGGAAGTGAGGCTTGGGGAAAAAGAGGCTCAGTAGAGTCATGCATCTGGTGAGTAGCAGGCTTGATTCCCCACCCATTGCATTTTTTTTTAACTTATCTGTACAGGTATCAGAGGAGAATGGCATGCATATCAATTAGAATAAGTGGTAGTAGTGTGATGTATGTTCTCAAAATGCATTCAAGGTTTTAAGCGAGTCTCAAAGATTTCTTTTTTTTTCTTTTTCTTTCCTTTTTTCTTTTTTTTGTTGTTGTTTGTTTTTGTATTTTAGGGACCAGTCTATGGTTGTTCAAAGTCTCACTACTAGACTGGATTTATAGAGATCCACCTATTCACAGCCTCCCAAGAGCTGGGATTAGAGGTGCACACTACCACACTCAATCTCAATTGCTGTCTCAATTGCAGACTCAGTGCAGTCTCTATGCATCTCAGTACAGGGATCAAAACCCTGTCCCCTGAACCTACTCGCAGGTGCTTTAATTTACTGAGCTATTTGGCCAGCCCTCAAAGTTTTCTTTTCAACCCTACTTGTAAGACTATTATTCCATAGACGGTATGAAGATTTCTCTCTAATGTGTTCTATTTTAACCCATACATTTATTAACTCACGCTGTAGCCATACTGTACATAAATTTCAATACTTCAAAAACAAAATCAATGACATCTTCCCATCCACAATGAGACAAAGACTACCTAAAGGTTCAAGTGCCTCTGTGGCTTGCATTTAAAGAAACTCCAAGAAGGAACCTCATTCTTTGGAAGAAAAATGAAAGGAAGGATCTGACTAATGAATAAGAACATGGCAAATACCAAACATTATGAAAAATGGAGTTTCAGGATTTTCTGGCAGCGTGAACTATCTTTTAGTATGTCGAGCTTCACGGCGTAGAGTTTCATCTCCACAGCCTCCTTACTACTAAACAAGAAAAGCCAAGGTGAGTTGATGGCATTCCTCATCATTTTTCTGCACACTTCCATCTTTCTTGATTTCCCTCCCATCTATTCCTTTTTTTCTCCCCTTTTTCTCTTTCCCGATTTTTACCTTCTGTTTTTCACAGAAGTATTTCTACCTAGCAAACATGGCTGTAGGAATTGAATTAGTAGGTTTTCCTTGTATCACCTTGTCTTAAACAGGACAGAAAGATCCCCTTTCACTAGAGTTGTCTAACGAGTGAGTGTCACAGAAGCAGCCAGGGGTTACACCTCTTCTTCTTCTTCTTCTTCTTCTTCTTCTTCTTCTTCTTCTTCTTCTTCTTCTTCTTCTTCTTCTTCTTCTTCTTCTTCTTCTTCTTTTCCTTCTGAGAACAGCGACCGTATTTTGCTGATGAACTATGCTTATGTCTTTGTATCCATGTGCAACACCCTTTGCATGTTGTCTGATTTTGTTTCTGGCTCTTGCTTCCTCCAGTGAATTTCCCTTCAGAAATTTATAACCTTCTGCTACTTTCTAAGCATCAAAATTATAATGGAATTGTGTACTATGCTAATTTTGATCATTATGCAGATGTCCAAGTATATTTCAGGTTTCCACCTAAAAATGTTACTTTTCTCCAGCATCAGAGATTCATAGAAGAGCTGCTGATTCCTTTGTTAAATATAGTCTATCTATCATGAGACCACTAAACTTGTCAAACTTCTCCCACATAAACAGAACTCCTGAGAGAGGTAGAAAAATTAAATAATGATGAAAAGCATTTGCATTGAAATATGCATAATAAAATAAATGATAGAGCACTTAAAATATTTCTGCTTTTGAGCCTAAATAGAAGGTGCCAAGAAAACAATGCAAAGAAAAAAATACTTGGGCTGGGGAGATAGTTTGGTGGTTTAAGTTCCTGCCTAGCAAGCACAAGGACCCAGGTTCCATCCCTGGTATCATGTTCTGTGCTGGCCCTGGAACCTAGGTGTAGTACACATCTGTGATCCCACTGCTGGCGAGGCTCAGACAAGAGGATCACTATGAGACTGAACTGTATAGCGAGACCTTGTCACAAATAAATAAATACAGAATTATTTTTATAAAAGAAAGATAGTTGGTGTGTTATCCATTAAAATCCTCAAAGAATTTGAAAGATGTACTTCGACTGCATCTTTCTTTTAAATGTATTTGGTACCGCGTCTCACTATGCAGCTGGGACGCCTGGTGATCCTCATGTTTTTAGCCACCGCAGCGCTGGAATTACTGGCATGCACTACCATGCACCGACTGGCTCAGCACGCCAGGGCAGGACCAGTGAGGTATGTGGTGCTGGTGATAGAAGCACCATCCCTATGTTTGCCTAAGCAGGTGGCGTTAAGTCCATTGAGCTATCTTGCTGGTCCTAACTGCATCATTTTTAAAAGAAATAAATTGATGTTAATGGAATTACAAATTGGAACCAAGGCTGCAACATGACTAACTCATGTTTTACCAGTGTTAAAATCCAGACTTTGTAACAGTCTTCAGATCCTTTTCCACTTACCCCACAGGTCTTTTCACTTGGAAAATACTGAATCTAATGTTTGATATAGATGAAATTTCCTTGTGCAAATATCTGTAATTGTTTAAATATGTGTACGTGCTGCAGGGAGTAATGCTAAAAAAAATTTTGCTCTTGTACTCACAAATTCAGACCTGCCAATTTAACATGACAACCAGTTATATTGATGGTATCAGTGTAATTAGATTACAGGGAACAAATCTGGGTGAAACATATTAAACAATTGAGCCAGGTTTTTCAGAAGAAAGTGAGGTCATGATTGTTCCTTAGATTGCCTTGGTTCATGGCCTTTTCATGATATGGATTTAATATTTCCTTGAAAACTAACCTACATCATTTAAATAGAGGATATTAAGCTGAGATAGCCAGATGCAAGGCTCACTTTTCTGCACACATATCCTGCACATAATTGAAGAGAAAAGCATTTGCTATCTCTTCGTGTCCAAAAGAGGCTTCAAACATTCAGAGAAAGGTGGTAACATTGGCTCCACTGTCCCCATTAACTAGCATTATGATGTGGGAGTTAAAGGACCTGCAGGCAAGTCAACAGAATAACGATTAAGTGCTGTGTGCCATTAAAAGTACTCTTCATTGTCTTCATATTGGGCCTCAGACCTGCCTCAGATTTCCGTTTTTACAAAGGATAAGTTCTGTGTCCCCTGTCCTGCATTTTGGCACAGAGATGCAGAGTGTGTGGAATAAATCATAGCATAAGAGTTTAGGGACATGGGCACGCCATTATCCCTTCCTGGTCAATGGGCACCAGAGCGCACTGGCATTCCCAGAAGGTCCTAGCCTTACTAGGTACCAATGTGGTCACCTCCCAGGCATGTTTTGACCTGATTCCCTCTCAATCTGACATTTGGCTTGTATGCATTGACCATGATTATTTCCACAAGGCTGCATCTTCATCGTTTGAGTGTGCATGTCAAATGTATAACAAAAACCAAAGCAAGATAACTTACACTAATGATAGAATCCTGGAAAATTACATCTGAACAAATAGCAAACTTAACTGAGTATCATGAGATTCAGATTGGGAGCCATGAGGAAAAGACAAGGTATCATATTCTAAGATTGTGTTATTGAATGTAAATCAATTAAATAATATTTTATTGCATTTGTGTCATCAGCATTCAGACTCTCAATGGAACATTTGACAAATATCCTACCAAGATTTGAATTATTATATTTATACTGAGAATGTCTTATCTAGTATCTTCAGTCAGAGACATGGT
>PVKN010044758.1:0-10042 GCA_004027915.1 Capromys pilorides
TCTGAAACAAAATGATAAGGTATAATAAGTTACATTGAATAGATCAGGATTTTTATGCTTTTGTTTTTAGTTTTATTTTATTTTATTGTTATTTTTAAAATTTTATTAATTTTAATAAGAAAGAAATAATGATACTGTTTCAAACATGTTAGTAGGACAGCTACAATAATTAATACAATGCATACTGTTGTCTTCACAGTAGCTATTCAGAGGACAAATTGCAAACTTGATATCTTGTATAAACACTATTAGGACAGATCTTCCTTCTCATTGAACTAAGAGAAAGTAGTTGTATGGACAGTCCATTAGGGGGCTTTTCGGTTAGCTCAGTGGTTTAAGCTTCTGCACTGGAAATCCCAGTCAGGCACAGGGAATGGCAATTCGATCCCCATACCCACCCTTAACGCAGCCTGAGCTAGCCAAAACAAACAAACAAACAAAATATCCTTAGCTCAGGATATTTTGAAGACAAAACAAAACTGCTACCTGCTTTCGAACTACTGTGGTGAAATGTAATACAATCTAGTACTTCTGTCATATCCTGGTCCCAATATACACAAGTAGCATGTGCATTTGTCAAGTCACATAACTTCTCCTCAGGAAACTACCTCAATTTATCATGAAAATAATTACAGGGGCCGCCATATAGATTTGTGAAGAATAAAGAACATACCATGAATTCTCCAACATGGTTTTATACACTACTAATTCACTTTTAGGTTCTACTTTTAATGTCATAAACTCATAGGAATAAAAATTTCATATAAATAAATTTAATTGTACAGTAACTTTAGATAGAAAATTTTAGATTTCAATTTATGCAATAAAAATAGCTCATTCTCTGTATTTCAGTGCAGGAATTTCTGGCTCTGAAAACACATCCCACATGCTGGATGTTTCCTGAATGACCTCCAAAGATTTGGCAATGGCACTGATCTCTCTATTTCACACTACCTTTGGAACACTGGGAAATTTATCACTACTTTGCCACTATATCTTCCTTTATGTTAGTAAATGCAGATTAAGAGCCACAGATCAAATTATCAAGCACCTGGTTTTGGCCAATAGTTTGACCATTCTGTTTAGAGGAGTTCCTGAAACAATGGCAGCATTTGGCTTGAAAGATTTCCTCAGTGATCTTGGATGTAAACTTGTTTTCTATGTTCACAGAGTAGGCAGGGGTGTGTCTATTGGTAGCACCTGCTTCTTGAGTGTTTTTCAGGTGATCACAATCAGCCCTTGGAACTCCATGTGGGCAGATCTAAAGCTAATGGCCCCCAAATACATAGGCATCTTCAATACCTTCTGCTGGACTGTTCACTTGCTGTTACACACAGTTACTCTTAGGTACATGACTGACAAATGCAGCTATAAAAACGTCACATACAAGATAGAGTTTCAATACTGTTGTGCTATTCGTTATGATAATTCTAGGATGATCATTGTAGTGCTGCTGTCATTGCCTGATGTTTTGTGTGTGGGGCTCATGCTGTGGACAACCAGCTCTTTGGTTTCCATCCTGTACAGTCACAAGCAAAGAATGAAGCATATTCAAAAGACCAACGTCCCACATGGATCCTCTCCTGGGACTCAGGCCACAAAAACCATCATTATGGTGGCTAGCACCTTTGTCTGCTTTTATACCCTGTCCTCCATTTTTCAATCTATTTTTATTATCTCTAATAATCCTCTGTGGTTCCTACAGAAAATGGCTGCAATAGTCACTGGGATTTATCCAGCTATCAGCCCACTTTTGCTCATGAAACATTATCCAAACATATGCAGTCTATTCTTTACCTACGTGAGACATAGAAAGTCCTGTAATATGATGAGAAGCAGGTAACTTTCCTAATGCCATGAGAAATATGCTTTACATGATTTTGAAATATTCTTGGTTGTCCCTCAAGTCATTCCATGGGATCATCATAAACAGAATTGAGACCACTCCATTCCAAAGATTGTCATGAAAATAAGTGGCTTCTGATCAATAATATAAAATAAATATTAGTATCAGTTAATAATGGAGAGCAATCTCTGAGCAAGGCAGCAAATGGATGTGCGACTCTTCTGCAGAACAAGTGCAGAACAGGATAATTGGTTCAGCAATAAACAGAAGAAACTATTGAAGCAACTGAAATGTACAGAATGCCTAGAAAAATAGTTGGACATGAGCAAAGTACATTTGGAAGTTATAAAACCTTGAATAACAAAAGGAGTAGCAGAAATCCTTGGATATGAAGATGATGTTGTGATTGAGTTTATATTTAACCAGCTGGAAGTGAAGAATCCAGGTTCCAAAATGATGCAAATCAACCTGATTGTGTTTTTCAATGGTTTTTAACTTTCTTTCTTTCTTTTTTTTTTTTTGCGGTACTGGGGTTTGAACTCATAACCATGAGGCATAAAAAATAAAGCTAGATTAGTGTGTTGAGCTGTAAAAGGCTTTAACCAACAGCTTCTGACATCACCACTTCTGCAAATAACCCACTATGATTATGGAATATTGGACTATGTATACAACTACTTTTCTTAGTTCAATGAGAAGAACTTTTTGTATCAATGATTAGAAAAAGTATCATGTCTGCATCCTGTGCTCTAAATAACTACTATGAGGACAACAATATGCATTGTCTCAATTTTTGGAAATGTACTACTAATGTGTTTTGAAACTGTCATGTTTTTATTTCTTATTAAAAGTAATAAAAAAGAGAAAATGAGTTAAATAAAAAGAAAAAATTATAAAATTGAAAAAATTAGAAAACCTCCAGCAGATTAATAAAGCAAAGTTCTTAATGTGCATTTGCATGACTAACCTGTAAGCTGGGAAACTGAGGGATAAAGCCATATCCTTGAATACAGTGGCACAGGACAACAGCCTTGTAGCATGAATGAATAAGATAGTGAATTACTGAGTGAATGTGGTGATCTTCATTGAGAACCAGAGTCTTTGGAGTGTGCCCATTGCTGCAGTCCCATCTCAGCCTCAGTGTGTATGTCCAGAGTGCCTTCTCCTCCAAGGCAGACTCACAGTGATGCATCTCCCCTGAGTTTCCAAGCCTTTCACATTGGACAGCTTCACCAATAACACCTTCTCTTTTCTGCTGCAGGTTCCTTGTTCCTTCACTGAAGAGTTGCGGGCTCATCTGGTTGTGTGAATTCTCCTGTCTTTAATACCATAAATTGAATAAATCTCTGTGACTAATTATACATGATTATTTGTTGATTCTGTTCATCTGGAAAAATGTACTAAATTCACCCAGAAGAATCAAAACCAGAATTAAGTTCTTAAATGCACTTCCTATCCTATAAGAATTCAGAGAAGGTTTCTAGGACATATCTACATGGCTCCTGCTTGGATTTTGTGAATAAACAGAATCTCATTCCTAATTCTGACCTGCTATCAAAAAAACTGCTGCCAACACATAGCTCCAAAAGTGCCATTAAGGGATGATTTCCCTCCATCTGCAATTGAATCTTTAGTTCACCTGAGGTCTGCTAGCAGACCTGAAAGAATTGTGAAATCAATAATAGCTATCTCATATTAACAGTGATGTATGACGCATGTCTGAGTGAAACCAGTGGAAAAGCTTTCATATAAACATATTACAGGATATCACTCTGCTGGTATGGATGAGGAGGAGGAGGAGGAAGAAGAAGAGCAGGAGGAGGAGGAGGTGGCAGCGGTGGTGAGCAGTTCATCATTGTGACAGTGGCAGGAGCAGAGGTGGTGGTGGCAGCCCAGTCAAGTATTAGGGGCTGCTCTTCCTGAGATGTTCTGCAAAGGACTTCAGGAATCTACTTTTGCAGTCACCTTGGACTGTCCACATATTTACTTCCCGCAGCCCAAGGATTCCATATCTAGGCTCCTGTGAAATGCAACTGAACAGCCAAAGTACTTTGAGAACATGGGGCCGCATAAACACCAAAACTTTTGTGAAAGGAAAATGCAATAACCAAACTTGCCATTTTCCGATGCAGTGTGGAGTGAGTGTGTGTTGCACGTGTCCGTGCTGGAGACATATGCTTGTATATTTATATGGGGTATGTTTTTCAGGATGTAAGGAGAAAATGCTTGCCAGCCACTGGAAATCTCCTGGAATTAATTAAGCAATAATGGATTTAAAAAGGCAGGTGAAGAGTGGCTCTTCCCTTGAGTTGCTGCCTGATTTGCTACTGGCTGTTTGTTCTGATTCTTTTTGTTTTTTGGTGTCTGATAGTATTCAGATAACACCCTCTGGTTTTTTCCATCATGAGCTTTACAGTTAAAAAAACGACACAAAAAAACCATCCCAAAATCTTTTCCCCACTTTTCTGCCTGTCAGGATCACTATTTCCATCCATGTGCTTGCATCTATCCCCAACTCCATTTAAACTGTTTTAATCCTTGAACCCAAGGAGGAGGCTGATGAGGGAGTGGATTTTAAAAATTCTTCCAAGAAAAGTCCAGGACCTGATGGATTCACCACTGAATTCTACAAGAAATTCATAGAAGACATAAGCCTAATACTCCTCAAACTCTTCAATGAAATTGAAAAGGAAGCAATCCTCCCAAAATCATTCCTACAGTCAAGTATTACACTGATACCAAAACCAAAGG
The DNA here is from genome assembly GCA_004027915.1 of Capromys pilorides. Lineage (NCBI taxonomy): Eukaryota > Metazoa > Chordata > Mammalia > Rodentia > Capromyidae > Capromys > Capromys pilorides. The sequence goes on from PVKN010044758.1 coordinate 4,598, forward strand.
AAGATGTAACTAAAAGGGAGAACTACAGGCCAATTTCTCTCATGAACATAGATGCAAAAATTCTCAATAAAATCCTCGCCACTAGGAAAAAAAAAAAAACTTAAAAAAAAAATTCAAGACTCGCCAGGCAGCATCAGGCCCTCCAGGCAGTACCAGGCCCTCCAGGCAGCGTCAGGACCACCAGGGCCAGACTCGTCAGGTGAGGGTACTCAGGCCCACCACCAGCACAGCCTACTGTTATTAGCCAGCACCAGGCCCAATGGGGCCAGACTCACTAGGTGAGGGTACTCAGACCCACCACCAGCACAGCCTAATGTCATCAGGCAGCGACAGGCCCGCCAGTGCCAGACTCGCCAGGTGAGGGTCCTCAGGCCCACCGCCAGCACAGCCTACTGTCAACAGGCAGCACCACGCCCACCAGCACCAGACTCGCCAGGTAAGACTTTCAGCCCACTGCCAGTGCAGCCTACCAGCATCAGGCAGCGTGAGGCTTGCCACGTGAGACATCCTCTGGCCCACCTCCAGTGCAGGCTATCACCCAGTGCCAGACCCATCAGGTGAGTGAGACCTCCCTCACCCCTAGCCTACAAGCAGCTCAGCAGTTCCACAAGCCCAATCTGAAGGAACAACCCTTGGGCAGGTAGTCCCGCACCAAAGATCACAGTAACTCAGAATGATAGAGACAAGGAGCAAAAAGCAATCTCAGGTCCCCAGCCCACCTGAAACAAATACAGGAGCACTACCATACAAGAAATTGGGAATCATACAGCCGAAATCTGAATTCGTAGCATCTGAAGTAAACAAACAAATGCAGAAACGTATAGAGGAACTCAGATTGGAGGTAAGCTCTGAAGTTAAAAAAGAAATCTTTGAAGTACTAGAGAATGAAGTTAAAAAACAGCTGCAGAAAAGCATAGAGGGAATGAGATCAGAAATAATTTCTGAACTTGAAAAAGTCATTTCTAAATTAATAGCGACTAAAGTAGAACAACTGCAGAAAGAGAGGAAATGAGAACAGAAATAACCTCTGAAATAGAAAAAGAAAGGATAACTATAATGAAAGACTTAAGTAATATTAAAGAAGACACTGATAAAAAATTAGAGGAGAATACAAAAATGATGGATTCCATGACTGAGCAATATAAGAAAGAAATAGATCACCTGAAACAGTATCAAAGAGATATACAAGAAAATAAAATCTCAATCACAAGCTGGCAAAACTGTATGAACGAAAGTGAAGACAGAATCTCAGATCTTGAAGACACACTCGCAGCTAGTGAAAAGTCAACAAAGGATCTCTTAAAAACAACCAGGATACAGGAAAAAATAATTCAACACCTGCAAGAGGATGCGAGACTGAACAACATGAGATTAATATGAATCAATGAGAAAGAAGGAGTCAATATAAATGATATGAAAAGAATATGGGCAGAAGTAATAGCAGAAAACTTCCCAAATATGAGAAGACAATCGGATACTCAGGTAACTAAAGCATACAGAACGCCAAATAACATCAACCTGACTAAAAACACATCAAGACATATAATAATCAAGATCCCAGAAATCCAGCAGAAGAATAACATACTAAAAGCTGCTAGAGAAAACAAACATATCACATTTAAGGGAAAACCCATCAGAATAATGGCAGACTTCTCTTCACAAACCATGAAATCAAGAAGAGCATGGAGCAGAGTTCTTCAAGTCCTCCATGAAAACAAATTTCAGCCCAGACTGCCATACCAGGAAAAACTCTCCTGGTACAAGAGAGAAGTGAAATACTTGCACAACAAGGAGCAACTAAAGAATTTCATGACGTCAAAGCCAACACTACACAGTATACTAACAAATATTTCAGAGAGGAATCAAAACGACTTGAACTCAACAAATGGGAACAGAAAGATCCCACCAAACAGGACAACCAATTAAACATAGGAGAAAAAGTGGTAACAGCAGTAAATAAAAGTCATGTCAATAATAAGACAATACATTTAAATTATAATTATCAATGCAAATGGACTAAATTCTCCAATTAAAAGAAGTAGACTAGCAGAATGGATAAGGAAACAAAACCCAACAATATGCTGTGTATAAGAAACAAACTTAACTGATAAAGAAACTCATAGGCTAAAAGTGAAAGGATGGAAAACAATATTACATGCTCCAGCACTTCAAAAAAAAAGCAGGGGTAGCAGTCCTGCTTGCAGACAGTCTAAACTTCAAACCACGATTGATCAAATGTAACAAAGAAGGCCACTATATACTGGTCAAGGGAAACATTCAGGATGAAGAGATAACACTCATAAATATGTATGCACCCAACACGGGAGCAGCAAGTTATATAAGACAAACCTTAATGGACATGAAAAATGTAACATCCAATACTACAATCTTAATAGGAGAACTTAACACTTCCCTATCTGAAAGGGATAGGTCAAGCAGACAAAAAAATTAGCAAAGAAGTAGCAGAACTGAAACAGAATTTGGAACAACTGGACTTAGTGGACATACACTAAGTGTTCCACCCAACTTCTTCAGCATATACATTCTTTTCAGCTGCACATGAGACATTTTCTAAAATAGACCACATATTAATCCACAGGTCATGCTAAGTATATGCAAAAAAGCAGAAATAATCCCATGTATATTATCTGACCACAGTGCAATGAAATTGGAAATAAATGGCCAAAGAAACCATAAGAACTCCAGAAATACATGGAAATTAAACAACACCCTTCTCAGAAACCAGTGGGTTACAGATGAAATTAAACAATATCTAGAATTTAATGAACATTCAAGCACAACCTACCGGAATGTATGGGATGCAATGAAAGCGGTTCTTAGAGGGAAATTTATAGCATTGAACTGACACATTAAGAAAACAGAACGGGAACAAATAAATACTCTCATGCAGTGCCTAAATCAACTAGAAACTGAAGAGCAAACGAAATCCAAAGCCCAAAGACAAGAGGAAATTATAAAGATAAGAGCTGAGATTAATTCAATTGAGATGAAGAAAACAATACAAAGAATTAATGAATCAAAAAGCTGGTACTTTGAAAGATTAAACAAAATTGATAAGCCCCTAGCTAACCTCATCAAAAAGAGGAAAGAAAGGACTCAAATTCAAGCAATAAGAAATGAAAATGGTGAAATTACTACAGACCCAGCAGAGATTCAGAGGATCATTTATAACTACTTTGAGAATCTTTACTCTCCCAGAATTGAAGACACAGAAAATGGACAGATTCCTAGAAAAGTACAAATTACCAAAACTGAATCAAGAAGATACAAGTAATCTAAATAACCCAATAATGGCCAGTAAAATAGGAAATGTAATAAAAAGCCTGCTGACAAAGAAAAGTCGTGGACCTGATGGATTCACCGCTGAATTCTACAAGAAATTTATAGAAGACATGATTCCAATAATCCTCAAACTCTTTAGTGAAATTGAAAAGGAAGCAATCCTTCCAAAATCATTCCTAGAGGCAAGTATTACTCTGATAGCAAAACCAGAAAGAGATGCCACTAAAAAAAACTACAGGCCAATTTCTCTCATGAACATAGATGCAAAAATCCTCAATAAAATCCTCGCCAATAGAATACAACAAATCATCAAGAAGATTATACACCATGACCAGGTAGGATTCATCCCAGGGGTGCAAGGATGGTTCAATATACGCAAATCTATAAATGTAATACACTATATCAATACAGCCAAAGCCAAAAACCACATGATCGTCTCAATTGATGCATAAAAGGCTTTTGACAATGTCCAACATTCATTCATGTTCAAAGTACTACAGAAAATAGGTATAGAGGGCCTCTACCTCAATCTGATAAGAGCCATCTATGACAAACCAATAGCCAACATAATTCTAAATGGGGAAAAGCTAAAGTCTTTTACTCTCAAATCTGGTACAAGACAAGGATGTCCCCTATCACCACTCTTATTCAATGTAGTTCTGGAATCACTAGTTACAGCTATTAGACAAGAGAGAGAAATAAAATAAATAAGAATAGGTAAAGAAGAAATTAAACTATCACAATTTGACATGATAATTTACTTGGAAGACCCAAAGAACTCCACCAAGAAGCTACTAGAATTAATACACAAATTCAGTAGCATATCAGGGTACAAAGTCAACACACAAAAGTCAATAGCATTCTTCTACACAGATAACAAACACATTGAGAAAGAAATTCGAGAAACAATGCCTTTTACAATAGCATTGAAAAAAATGAAATAATTAGAATTAACGCAACTAAAGAAATCAAAGATCTATTCAATTAAAACTACAGTACTCTGAAAAAAGAGATCCTGTAGGATTTCAGAAAATGGAAAGATATTTCCTGCGCCTGAATAGGAAGAACCAACATTGTCAAGATGGCTATACTTCCTAAGTTGTTATACAGATTTAATGCAATTCCTATCAAAATAACATCAACATACCTCACAGACCTAGAGAAATCAATCCTAAGATTTATTTGGAACCAGACAAGACCTAGAATTGCAAAGACAATCCTGGGCAACAAAGACAAGGCAGGAAGTGTTACAATTCCTCACCTAAAGTTATACTACAGAGCTACTGTGATAAAATCAGCATGGTATTGGCAAAAGAATAAACCTGAGGATCAGTGGAATAGATTAGAAGACGCAGAAGAAATACAAACACACTCAGCCAACTTATCTTCGACAAAGCGGCCAAACACGCTTACTGAAAGAAAGATAGCCTCTTTAATAAATGATGCTAGAAAAACTGGCTCTCTACATGTCGAAAAGTAAACCTTGACCCCAGTCTATCACCATGCACAAACTAAAGTCTAAATGGAATAAAGATCTAAATATCCAAAGAGAAACATTAAATGTCCTGGAAGAGAAAGTGGGAGAAAACTTTGAAGACATCGGGGTAGGCAAAAAGTTTATGGACAAAAATCAAAATGCACATTTAATGCTTGAAAGGATCAACAAATGGGACCTCCTCTGTCTGAGAAGCTTTTTGACTTGTAAAGAAATTACCAAGAGTGAAAAGACAGCCCACAAATTTTTGAAAAGATTTTAACTAATAAATATTCAGACAAAGGTCTTTTATATAGAATTTATAAAGAACTAAAAGCCATTAGGGTCCCCAAATTCAAAGATCCAATCCAGAAATGGGCATCTGAGATGAACACACACTTCTCAGAGAAAGAAATTCAACAAGTCTATAAATACATGAAGAAATGCTCCACATCGCTAGCCATTCCTGAAATGTAAATGAAAACAACACTTAGATACCATCTCACCCCAGAAACAATGGCTACTATAAAGAAATCAACCAACAACAAGTGTTGGAGAGGCTGTGGGGAAAAAGGAACCCTTCTCCACTGCTGCTGGGAGTGCAGACTGGTTCAACCATAATGGAAAGCAGTGTGGAGACTCCTTAATAACCTAGAACTAGAAATGCC